>JANZLC010000004.1:29685283-29703105 GCA_026413385.1 Erythroxylum gracilipes
TACTTACCCACGATATTCTTCACCTTCAATCTAACAATTTCAAATTATCAACTTCAAAAATTCCATTCCAAAACAATTCCAATTTCCAAACATTCAAAAATTCCATTCCAACATTTTTCAAACCAATCCTCATTCCAATTTCTAAAACAATTCTAAAACAAAACAATCAATAATTCAATATTCACTAATTAGTAATTAATCCATTCCAAAATCCAAATCCTCAACAGTTTAAACTTCACATTTCAACTTCGGTATTCAAAAATCCAAACTCCTCCACAAGTCCACAACCCACCAACAGCACAAATTCAATCCATTTCCAATCCACAACCACAACACAAAAATATCTATTTACCATCAAAATCAAGATTTAACAGTTAACAACACACACCCAAAAAATCCTATTAAATGTCGGGTCACTCGGGTATTCAGATCTCTGGTTGGGGCCGGTGGGGCATCGGTGGCCGGTGAGGCGTCGGAGCTGTCTGGTCACGGTGGGGAGGCGGCACGTCTTCGGTGGTGGAGAAGACGATGAGGAGGAGCCGAGGAGGAGGAGAAGACAGACGCAGAGCACAGAGACAATGACAAAGGAGACGAGAAGAGGAGGAGGAGGAGGAGCGGTGGCGACTGGCGACGCGGCGCAACAAGCGGCGACAGGCGGCGAGTGAGAGAAGATGAAGAGAGGGAGAGGTGAGTGAGAGAGAGTGTCGGCAGAGGTGAGTGAGAGAGAGAAACTGTTGGGGGGTTAGATTTTTTTAGGGTTAAAGTTTAAATTTTTGCAAAATGGTCCCTGAACATTTAATTTTTTGCGGAATTATCCAGAAAGTACCAAAATTTTTGGTACTGGCCGGTACCGATCGGTATTTTCCACCGAAATGTTTTGACCTGTACTGGTACCAGTTTTTGGCCTGTACGGTACGTACCGACCGGTACGGTACGGTTTTCAGATCATTGGTCTGATGTCTGTTATCCCTGTCGAAGCCCTTGTCGAAGCCCTTGCTTCGTTTCCTTTTTCTTAAGAACAAGATAATTGTAAAGACCAGTCGCGGTGCGATTCAAGTGAACGGAAAACCCAGCTCTATCTAACAAACATTTCCCATCTTTCCGTTTCTAGGGTTTCTGTGATCATCATCTCCTTCAACAATGGCGATGGCTACTCTCAGGCACGAAGCCCGGCGATTCGCCGCTACCCCTTTCTAAAATCCTCACCCAATCGTCGCCGCAATCCGATCCTCTATCACCTTCGAGTACGACTCCATTTCCCTTTCATGAATATGAATGGATTGGATTTATTTGCACTTTGATCTTCTTCTTCTTTTATATATATAATCTTTGTGTTTGTTCCTGTGAATGCGGTTGGCCGAGAAGTGTCGGATTGGTATTATATAGCGATTCATCTCCATGATTTTGTGCTTCCTCTTTGTTGGGAATACTGGAAAAGAAAGAAAATTTGAAGTTCAACGCCGATGGGTGTACTGTGGTGAAAATGGATTTGAAGTGGATTTTGCAGGTTTTAAGATGATAAACTGATGGATTTCAGTATACTTTGCTAAAAGTTTAGACAATGATAACAAATTCTTGCAATGGATGTTATCTTTTGACATTCGGTTGGTGTTTTCTTATCACCGTTTCGATATAGTCAGCGGCATTGCATTCCAGATAAAATTTGGTTTTTCTTTCTTTAGCTTTTTAGGGGTTTTTCTGTTCTTATTTTGTGCAATTATATTAATTAAGCCTCCGTTTCTGTATCAGATTTGTTCTCCAGCGTATTCTCTTTCTGGGTTTATCTAAAGTTTTGATCTTTACATTGTTTTGGAGTGAGTTTTGCGTGTTAGGGTTGTGGTTTTTGATCTTTTAATCCCTTTTCCAGACGTTAGGTATCGTGACGATGGATGGGAGAATTGGGATATTGTTTATTGTTCTGTTAGGTGCTGGTTGGGGTTGCACTGCCAGATTCGTAGTTTATCAGATCTCTACTGAAAGATCAGTGAACCTCGGTACAACAGGTATTTGTTCTTCCACAAAAGTTGCAATCTCTTTGGCTTTTGCTTTGAATTTATTAGATTATTTCTGTTCAAACTATGTTTAATTGCTCTGCATCTTGTGATCCTGATTGACCCTAATACATAGATGAATAACATAAGGTTTCAATTGGGAAACTTTTAGGTTCTGGGTCCCCAAAATTTTAGTCAATAATGCACTGAGTGTGATCCTCTGTGCTATGAACTTGTCATATTCTCAATTCTGCAAAACAGCTATTGTAGCTAAAGGATTGGTCTAATCGAGGAGTATTTAACAAACTATTCTCAACCTAATGATGTTTCATCTTCCAGGTTCAGTCATGCAAGAAAGTGAAGATCAATATTCAGGTGAAGTTACCAAAAATAACCAAGTCTGCACGTTGTGTGAGGAGTTTGCTACCCAGGCACTGGATTATCTAGCCAATAATAAAACCGAGAATGAAGTTCTGGAAATTCTCCGTGCAACTTGTTCTCGGGTTCTGACATTCAAAGAAAAGGTACTACTTTAGTTCTTTAACCTGGTGCGATTCCTAATTGTGTAATTCATTATGTTCAAAATTGCTGCAAGTCAGAACAGACTCCCTTTAACAATTTGCTATTTCATGAACTTCTGATTTTGACATAGAAACAAGCTTGATAGATTTTTTTTGATTCGGAACTGATAAATGGGGATTATCATTTGTGTAAAGAGTTTAGTTGAAATGGCAGTTATTAACATTTCATTTATCTGCTTCAAACATGCACAAATTACCTTTTTTCATTTGCTTGGAAGACGCATTTGGATGGCAAAAACATTGGTAGTTTCATGCAATGCTGTTATTGATGGTGTACCTGCAGATAATATTGTCAAAAATGTTTGGAGATCACTGTCTATAGTTTTCCCGATCTCTTTATTCCTTTAGTGTTTTTATAAATGTTTAATGGTTTGGTTGACAGTGCCTAACTTTGGTGGACTACTATGCGCCTCTCTTCTTTTCGGAGATTTCTTCCTTGCAACCCGAAGCTTTCTGCAGAAAAGTCAATCTTTGCCAAGAAATGGTAATCCTTTCCTCACAATTCCAGGAAGATAGCTGCGCACTCTGCCACACCACTGTTTCAAACATACTGGTCAAACTGAAAGATCCCGATACTCAGGTCTGTGTTGGATATTTGACTAGTCAAAGGGAGAAGCTTTGCAGCTCTTGTGCATTATCATTCTGCTATTTTCTGTGAAGTTCTTGTTAATGTTTTAAAATAGCTGTCATGGTCAAATATCATAATCATTTCATCACTCAACACGTTTTTCTGGTTACTGACTTGGCCACTTAGCTCTTTCCTGTTTTTGCTCCAGTTGGATATACTTGAGGTGCTTTTGAAGGCATGCAATTCGATGGACAAATATGCACAAAAGGTAAGACCTTAAACTTTATATGTCTGCTGATTGTGAGGAGCTGAGTGTAAGGACAGACTACTTGTTTCGTAAAATGACCTCATCCTATTGATGATCCGTTGGTAGTAGATCGCATTATTGCTTCTAGGACAAGAAAGTAAAATTTGGATAGCAAATCAGAAGAGCATTGTTCCTGATCTTGGTATACTAAGTGAAGAACGGAAAGAAATTAAACTATTGTTCCTCTCAGTACTTGACATCTGAAAATGGCGTTATTCGCTTTTTGCAGTGCAAGAGGTTGGTGTTTGAGTATGGTCCTCTCTTCCTTGCCAATGCCGAGAAATTTCTAGAGCAAACAGACGTATGCACCATGTTACATGCCTGTAATCAAGCACCGGTCTTGCAACGGGCTGATTCTTGATCATTGTGATTACACCAATACTCTGCAGGAAGGCTATTATCGCATAGTATTGTTACGAATGTATGATATGGAAACTATAACGTTCTCCTGCAGTTTCTATTTGTAATTATGTTGTGTTGTAATCTAAGAATTACTCATTATTTGATCCTCAATTATCAGAAACATTGATAAGGGTCAAACAGTGGTTTCTTAGTTGCCTTGGTTATGAATGACATTTTTATCCTGATTCTCACAGCTAATTAAGACATGGAGACCAATCTTCCAAGTTACAGTGAACTGTTTCAACTGTAGTCTGTAATAAAAAGTATCTTTTCAGCTCCTTGAAGAAGGTAAACACCATATAAAGTGTCATAACAAACATCAGTTTTGTGTACATGCCCACACAAGAATGATGTCTTTGATTAGTTGTAACAAAATAAAGTCATTTTGACAGTTGGGTTAATTACTGAATTGACCTTTTTGTACACAAAATTGATGTCTTTGATTAGTTATAAGTTATAACAAAATAATGTCATTTTGATAGTTGGGTTAGTTAATGAACTTATCTTTAAGAGGACGAGATCTTTTGTCCAATATTATGGTATCTTATTCTGTTTCAAGAATCTCAGTCATTTATTTATGCAAGATTCATATAAATGAATGACTGAAATTTATAAAATAGAATAAGACACCCGGATCTCTATAAATGCATAGCTGAAATTCATGAAACAGAATAAAACATTATAAAATCACTTAGCAGAAATTCATGAAACAGAATAAAACACTATAAAATTAGATAGAAATTCAAACACTCCTTGGAGTCCTCGTGTATTCAGCTACCATGTTGGTCAAAGGTCCAACCTTTAGCTAATAGCTGCCAAGTTGGTAAGAGGTTCAACCTTATAGCCCTGTCGGACTATGAAATTGATCTTTCTTTGCAATCAACAGGCAGATGAAACCATACCTCAAGTGGGACAAACAAAGAAGTCTTGATCATCAAGTGGGAGAAACACAGAAGTCTTCATCATATACTGATCAAGCATTATCTGACACATGTATGGTTCCTACAAGTCAGGTACTTCCAGACACAGAATCTCCAGGGAGGTCACAATACCCACTTACTTCAAAGCTTGTGTTTGTCCAGGTGTCAGATTCCCTCTGGCTTATGGACCTGAGGAAGAGGGAATCTATGTCGACCAACCAAATATAAAAGCCAATATTGAAAAAATCGTTAGAGCTTTCCCTCTGAACATGACAATTATTTCTTAATATTTATGCAAAAATCTGGATTATTAAAATCCAGGCTTATATGATAATGAAGGTCCTAGAACAGGAATACTTAGTGGAGGATGTTGAGGTGGTTGGGAAAATAATAAAATGTTAGGTATAATTTAGCCATATAATTACATATTAGAAAGCAACAAGGTGGCAGTTCCTCCCATTATCTGGATTTTGATGAATAATATTATTTTTCCCCCAAAAAAAAGAATATAATACCTATTACATTCTTAGATTAGATATGAGAGGTACAAGTGGTTGTTTTCATTTTTGTGTGCCTCTTTGTATCTCTCCATTCATCCATCCATCCCTCAAATAGCGCACGAAAACAAGAATAAGTGAACTGATCCTAAATATGAGACCATGTTAAGTCTTTGATGGGATAGATTACTATGCTTTAATTATTTTTTAGAAATAATTCTAAAATTATAGAAAAATTAGATATAAATTTTAATTTTTAAAAATATATCTAATTTTCTATAATTTTAGAATTATTTTTAAAAGATAATTAAACCATAGTAAGATAATTAAACCATAGTCACCTATTATTTTTACAATTCTTAAATTTTTTTACATTTCTTTCATAAAACAATAATATATATATATAGATAATATGAATATTATAAGTACACCAATTAAATGTTGTTGATATAATAATTTAATATGAATTTTAAATTTTATTTAAATAAATTAAATTTGATCTTAATTAATAATTATATTTAAATTAATTTAAATATAATATAATTAGTTTATATCGAATTTGATATTTGATTAATCGTTTTTAATAAAATTTTATATTAATTAGTTTATATTGAATTAATTCTTTTTAATAAAATTTCAAGAGATAAATTTTTAAGAATTGTAATTTTTTATAATATTTAAATTTATTATAAGAAGTAGCAGAACTTGAGGCCCTGAGACTCTCCAGGTAGTTACAAAGGTTGCTTCTCTCTCTCTCTCTCTCTTAAAGGTGGAGTCCTACTTTTTGGGAGTATTCACTCAAGAAGAGATCTTTCGTTATTTTGTTACCTCAGTTGATTCGTAAGTTTGGAAAGCTTGAATCTTTTTGTATTTTTAGTTTACCCAGCAACGTCTGCCTTGTTGGGAAGATCTTGGTTTACGTTTTTGTTCGGTTTCGTTTTTTTTCCCCGTTCGGAATTGTCAAGGTTTGGCTGTTTCTGCCTTGCGTTATTGGTTTTGAGTATAAGAGCGTGTTGATATAGATGTTATTGAGGCTTAAGTAACGCCTGTTTTCAGATCTTTGATTTGCTTTTGGTTTCTTTGTTCTGATTTTTCTGCATCATGTGTGCGTATTTCGTATCAACCCGTTTCGCCTGGTGTTATGTTGAATGTGGTTGATGGATTTTTTGTTATTGCAATCTTTGGTATTTGAATTGCCTATTTTGGTTTCTTAAATTCGTTATTTTCTCTAGGTTTGGTCCTCCAACTGTTTGTTAAAATGTCTTTTGTTTGTGTTGCAGTTGTTTCTCTTATTTTAGTTCCATCTAAAGATGTTGTTTTGTTCAAACTTTTATCTTCAGTTCATCGTAATTGCTTCTGCTCTATCTCCTGTCAGGTGAGTGGGAAGCTCATAGAGTTGAAGGTGTTACAGCGTTATCACGGTGTTGTCTACCTACTTCATTGATCTGCAGTTGATCAATAGGGACCAGGGAATGCGGAAAGATGTACTTAAAGTTCAACAGATCTGTCGCTGAGGTTGATGAGGTCATAGCCCAAATTGGGGTGCCCTCATATCTACTCCATGCGACCGTACAATTAACTTATAGTCTATTCAGATTCTGTTCTCAAATGCCCAGCGTGCCTAGATACACAAGAGCTTATCTAATATCAGAATATGTTGTCTGTGAAGATGGTTGAGATTTTGACTTCTTGAGAGTGGTTCCTGTCTTGTTTAATACCTACAGGGGATATTTAGGAATAGCAGGTTTGATACTAGATCTTGTTACTGTGTAAAGATTGCAGCTTGGAATGGAAAACAAAGGGAATGCGTTGCTGCATAGGTATGAACTAGGGAAATTACTGGGCCAAGGAACTTTTGCCAAGGTTCATCATGCTAGGAATCTTCAAACTGGGATGAGTGTGGCGATCAAGATAATAGATAAAGAGAAAGTGATTAAGGTCGGTATGATTGAGCAAATTAAGCGAGAAATTTCTGTGATGAGACTGATCAGACATCCAAATGTGGTCGAACTTTATGAGGTGATGGCTACCAAAACCAAGATTTATTTTGTTATGGAATATGTTAGAGGGGGTGAGCTCTTCAACAAGGTAGCTAAGGGAAAGCTCAAGGAAGATGATGTGAGGAAATATTTTCAACAGCTTATGAGTGCCGTTGATTACTGCCATAGTAGAGGAGTCTGCCATCGTGATCTGAAACCGGAAAACCTACTCCTAGATGAGAATGGAAATCTAAAGGTTTCAGATTTCGGATTAAGTGCCCTTGTGGAGTCTAAAAGACAAGATGGATTACTTCATACAACCTGTGGAACACCAGCTTATGTTGCTCCAGAAGTGATTAACAGAAAAGGGTATGATGGAGCCAAAGCTGACATTTGGTCTTGTGGGGTGATCTTATTTGTTCTGCTGGCTGGTTATCTTCCTTTCTATGATTCAAATTTAATGGGGATGTACAGAAAGATTGGGAAGGGAGAATTTAAGTTCCCAAATTGGTTTGCACCAGAAGTACGGAAGCTTCTGTCGAAAATCCTGGATCCAAACCCGAGCACCAGGATATCTATGCTCAAAATCATGGAAAATTCTTGGTTCCGAAAGGGTTTAGAATGCAAACCAAAAATTACTGAAACACAAGTCATAGAACTGCCTCCCTTGGAGTGTGATTCTGTATTTAATGTGAATGATAATATCTGCAATGTTCCAGATTCGAAACAAGAGTGTACTAGACTTTGCAACCTGAATGCTTTTGATATCATCTCCTATTCTGCAGGCTTCGATTTGTCTGGTTTATTTGAGGAGAAAGAACGAAAGAAAGAAGTGCGATTTACATCGAACAAGCCTGCCTCTACAATCCGATCCAAGCTCGAAGATGTTGCCAAGCGATTGAGGTTGAAAATAAAGAAGCAGGATGGAGGTTTGCTGAAATTGGAAGGATCGAAGGAAGGACGGAAAGGGCTACTTGGCATTGATGCTGAAATCTTTGAGATAACTCCTTGTTTCCATCTGGTAGAAATGAAGAAGTCAAATGGAGATACAATGGAGTATCAGAAGGTATTAAAGCAAGAGATTAGACCTGCACTCAAAGACATTGTTTGGACATGGCAAGGGGAGCAACAGCCTGAGCAAAGGCAGCTCCTGCAAGAAGAAGATCAAAAGGAACTACAATCACAGTAAAGCAAATGCTGCAAGTTGTGCAACATCAAGATTTGAAAGAAGTTGGTCTCTATGTGGTTAAAAGTTTGTTATTAAGATATGCTCATATATGTTATTGTGTTACATGCACTGCGCAATTAGTTTTTCAATTTACAGGAGTCTTAAGATGCGTTACCTAACCAAGTCTTGAAAGTCTTCTATATGCACATTAATTATGCTACCATCTAGGAATGACAATGGGTTGAATCAAGCCTTACCAAACAAGAACTCAAAATGATTATTTTTCATAATTTTGAAATTTATAGAATTTAAAAATTGTATTATATATGAATTCTTTTTATGAACCAAGCAACTGATCCCAACTTTATCGTCGTAGGTTGAACCTAAAATAATGTCATTTTTACGAACTGACTTCGACTGATTCAACTATCGATCTTTAAACCTGCACTTGACTTTTGGTTGACCTTGAAGTTCCCTTCTTTAGGACAAAATGATGCCTAACAAAAACAGATGAACAAACTGTACAAAAGCAAAATTAAAAGAGCTAGCGACTCTGGGATTGAAGATGCATGTTCAAGGCCAAACAAGCAAGACTTTCGTGGAAATACAAGAACGAGGGCTATTTGGTTCCCTCTTTTCTGTACCCTTTCCTGAGTACTTACAAATTCTTCTCGTTCATAAGAAAGAATCAACTCAAGTTACAAATCCTGTCCATGTTCAACATGAGATTTACAGGGCTACCTCAATATCAGTCCAATCTGTTCTGTCAAGTTCCAAATGACACTCACTGCCTGCAAGTTCAGATTTCCAGAAACCTCATTAAAAAACTTTTAAAAAGTGGAGGAACTACCAGCCAGAATGATTGAACCAGTAAGCGGTTTCCGTTATCTTATGATTACTAACTCTTTCTGGGGATATTGGTTTTTCTAGTTTCTTAGGAAGGTTTTTCAACTAAGAGACCTGCATGTATGTATGCCAAAGAAGAAATTACTGACTCGTACTCCAGCACAACAAACTCCCTCAAAATGGGGATGACCCTCTATTCCAAGGCACAAAAAGAAACCTTGTGCAAAGTGAAATTGTGACTTGCCTGTCAAGTGATGCACAAGTGAATGCATGCCATGTATATTCCTAATGTAAGTAAACATCAATCTCCCTTATAAGGAAGAGAATGAAGATACAATGGCGTCCAGTATTTGTAAATTTCTCCTCTAAAACGGGGCAATTTTTGCCTCTTCAGAACAGATGTAATTAGGTCCCCCTCATAACTGTCACCCCTCACTCTTTTCTCAATCAAATGACCAAAGCGACTGTACATCTCTGTTGGGAAATAAACCCCCAATATTAGGCCTTGTGGTAGATGACTTTCCAACACCTTCTCCTGAAGAATCTGGCATTGAGCATTCCTTTCTGCTAAAGGGAACAGAAATAAATTTAGATTCACATCACCACCACATCTTACGCAATTGATAATCTCAGAATTTGGTAGTGAATATAAAGCCATATAGAACAAGAAAAAAGAAAAGTTAACAGATGAGAGAGAGAGAGGGGGGAACAATAAGTATATAATGATATTCTAAGAAAGCATATACAGGAACCAACTCTAACCAAATGGGTCCGAAGTGTTCTTGCTGTAAAGCTCAAAATTGGGAAATTGAGTAATAATCAAGTTTAACATTCACTAGATATAAAATCAACTAAGAAGCTGAAAAAATTCAGAATGTTGTCCACATGCCTTTAACACTGCAAGTTCATAAGCATATATGGACTAATGAAGAAGGAAGAACCACTGAATAATTTAGAATTCAAGAAAATTAAACAAAATGCAGACTATGCAGTGAAACAATGCCACTATACCACAATGGTCAGTATAATATGTTAAATGGATGTCAATTTGGATCATATTTCCAAAAAAATAATTTAGACATCAACTTCAAAGAGAAAATTAGAAAAATGCAGTCATGCAGCAAAAAAAATACTAACAGACTAAAATAGTCAGTATAGTATGTTAAATATGATGTCAGTTTGGATCATATCTCCAAAATCGACCCAGATCAACTTATCGCATTACTTTAGCACAACATGAGTCTCACTATGGCAACCAAGTGCCAAAAAAATGAAAACAATAGGAACAAAATTACGTTTATTTGTCTTGCACATATGCCAAGATAAATATTTCAATTAGATGAATGTGAGGTCTAATGATTATGTACTCACTTGGAACAAGAACTAGTTTGAGACAGCTCAAAAGAATGGTTGATAGCATGTCCACTGGGACTACCATAAATCTTTTCATTCTGAGCTCCATCCTCCTGGGACTTGAGAGAGATACGGTTAATATTGCCAGATAATGGTGGAAAAAAGGCATTCTGCATCCAAGGTTCAGGATCCCTTGAAATGGAGGGGTTGAATGTCCCACCATTCTGCACATTGCCCAAAAAGTTCTTCTGGGGAGAATGTGTTCCAGAGAGGATTTGATCATCTTTGCTAAACAGTGGCAGCATGGTTCTTTGAGCAGAAGGCTGCCAAACATCTTCCTTGATTAATCTGTTCCGATCTGGGTGCATAAGCCAGCTTCCAGGGCCACCTACCATGAGTAGACCATCCTGACCTAGAGGAGAACTGTTCCACATTTGCCATGTTCCTGTCTCATTCACTTGCAGATCTTTTCCAGCCGATGTATGGAAATCCTGAGCCTTAGAAGTCGGAGAGAACCAGTAAGAACCATTATGCTTTTCATCAGCAACACGAAGCCGTGACAAAGGTGACTCAATTGGAGATGGCTTGGTCACTTCAGAAGCTGCAGATAAATTCCTCAAAGTTTGAGGCCTTTCCAACCCAACATCTGATGCAAAACCAGTCCCCAGATCTAACTGAAAATTATCTAGTGACTCTGAAACAGGGCCAAGCAATGTTATAGGATCAGGAACATAGCATGGATCTTCAAAAAGCTCTGGCTCTTCAGGTATAGATTCTTGTGGCCCTTCGACAACACGAGGAAAAATGGGCTCAATGGGAGGTGAGAAACCTAAACTAGAACTGCTGGATACATTTGAGTATGTAGGGATAGTAAAAGGCGATGGAAGCCCAAAATTGATTGGATTATCAAATGACTGTATTGCTGATGAATTAGCAGTTAGCTGTGGACTTTGATCTTCTGGTTGGGGCTTTGAATTTGGTCTACTAATAACATTTGCATTTGCTGAAGAAGCAGATGATGAACGTGTAAATAATTGCTGCCACGACTTTTTAGGTGCCATCCTTTGTTGTGGCTCTGGGAGCACCTGTCATCAATAGTTTAACATTATGATCTATTTTTCATCTTTGGTTTCATGTTACACCAGCATCCTAAACAGAACACCAATCTTAAACATAGAGAAAATAGAAGCACAGTGACACCAATTTAGTAGGAAAGAATAAAAGAAACAAAATTCAATGAAGAGATCAGCCATGAATTTAAATGCCCATGTCAAATTTATGCAAGCAAAAGATTCAATCATAAATCATCAAAACAACTATAATATTATCTAATTGCTCACAAAGTAATTCGTGATAGCAAACAACTATAAGGACGCATGAAATAAAGATGATAGGAAAGAATAGTTTCTGCACACTTTAATATGGCCAACAGAAAACCTATCAAAAAATTAAAATACCAATCATGTAGAAAACTTACCGTGCGGTTAACATTCTTGTCATCTCCATTCATGTTTGATTTCCCAGATAATCGTTCGGAACCTCCTATATCCCTCTTATGGACAGAAGTATGAACATGGTCTACAGAACTAAAAAACTTATTTTCTTTAGTAGCAACGGCAGAAGTATTAGCAGCCTTTCCAAAGAAACCACTTCCACCAAAAGCTCTAGACGGAGACAGAAATGTACCCTTCATTCGATCCAAATACCTAGTTCCAGCAGCTCCCCTGCTGAAATTGCTGGTAGAGGTATTCTTTATCCCATGAAGTGTTTCAAAGTTCTGGCCCCTCACACTATCCGTTGCAGATTTCTGATGTTCCCGACGGTCACTGTCATTTTTTTTCTCAAAGTCTCCCTTCCGCTCGCTTTCCTTTCCAACTTTTTTCTCCAGCTCTTCAGCATCAGAATTGCTCTTACTAGAGCCCTTATCTTTCTCTTTCTTTCTTTCCTGTCGCTTCTTTTCAGCTTCCTTCTTACCATCTTTCTCCTTAGCAGGATGTAACGACTTGCTTCTATCTTTTTCAGCTTCCAATTTTTCATCCCTCAGTCTCCTACGTTCCTCCACCAATCTTGCAACCTCCTCCCTTTGCTTTCTTTCCTCCTCTTCAAGAAGCTCTCTTTCTAATCTAGCCTGTCTCCTCTCTTCAGCTTTTCTCCTTGCCTTCTCTCCTCTACTCTCAGGATAACTTGCCCCATTTTCACCCCTCTTGGACAGTATTCCCTGATGCTCTCCATCAGAAGAGGCATCCTCCATCGATGAACTAACCCTAAAAATCTTTCTCCAAAGCCACCTAATACTCAAGAAAAAGGATGTTAATAGCTTGCATGCAAAAATAACAACACTTGAATAAGATTTCTCCGCCAAACAATTCTCGTCCCCTCCAAAAACCCCATTTCCACTCTTGCGCCAATATGTCGACTTCCCTGCAACAGACCCACCAACCCAATTACCATTTTCTGACCAATCCTGATTACACATCCATCCATTATCAGACCACACCTTTCCATTCAATATCTTCCCACTCTTTCCAACAAGATCCTTTATAATCCCAGAATTTGACATACCCAACCCAGGGGGCACAGGCAGGTCTAAAACTGGCCTCTTAGAAATATGCCCACAGTAAGAACACATAAATCTACCACCACCCGGATTCTGATCCCTATAAGGAGTCAAGCAGTTCCTACATTTCCTAGTGGCAGTCTTCCGAAGCTTCTGTAGTTCAATAGCTTCAAATCTCTTTCTTTCTCTCAACCTTGCATTTCTACGAACCCGCCAAGCCGAGAGCTGAGGCATTAAAATCTCATACCAAAACAGAGTGATTAAAAGCACGAAAACACAAGCAAGCCTCGGCGATGTAATCTCAAACCGAAAAGCAGGTGGCAAAAGCTGAGATAGAGCCCATAATCCTATTAGAGGAATGACTAACCAAGGCAGCATTGTAGCAACCCGGCGAGACCACTTTTGGATCACACACAGTATGCACATTATCCTCTTAACCCACACCTATCTTCCCCGTATTGAAATCCCAACAAATTACAAACCCTAGAAAACCCAATACAACAATCTTTTCCTCCCCAACCCAGAAAGAATCGTTACAATTGAAAACCCTAACCCTAACTTCTCGTCAGAAATCGAACACCCGCGAAGCTTCTCAAGAACCCTAAAACATTCACAAAATTAGAAAAAAAAAGTCAGAATCCGTCAAAGAAGAAGAAGAAAAAAGGAAATACAAAGCCACAATCCAGCATTCATAAGCCATAAAAATCTAAGCTTGACAAATAGATTCGATTTAGGTTTACCAGACAACAGAAACGATGACGTGCCAGTTGTGGCGAGGAAGAGGAAGAGAAATAGCTTTAAAGACTTGCCCCAGACTGGGTGCTCCTGGCGATTAATCGTTTGCGCGTAATTGGAAATGAGAGTCAAAATATCGGGAAGCGCCGAGTCGGCGTTCGGGGCCCGCTTTTTTAAAAATCGGGTCGGAGCGTGTCGTCGTGAAGGAACTTTGAGAACGCGAAATAAGAAGAGAGAGAGAGCAAAAAGGGGATTTTTATATATCTATTAATAGATATTATTATATTAAATTAAATTACCTTTACGTATATAAAAAATGAAATCACATAATATTGTGTATGAAAAAATTTAAAAATATAAGTAGTAATATATTAAAAATATTAATTTATAATTACATTAATTTATTACTTAAATTGTTTACACTATATTGATTAATTGAAAGTGATAGACCTACAAATTTAAAATATATTTCAAAAATACACAAATAAATTTATAAATTGTAATTACATTATGATTTTGAATTATCAAATTTAAATTAATATTTTTATCTAATTTTATTTATTAACTTAAATTTTATTCGATACGTATTAAAATTAAACTAGTCTAAATCGATGCATATAAATAAAAATATAAGTAGGTGAAAATATCGAGAACCAATGTCATTAAATATATAATCACGACATAAGATAGCATAAAAAATGTGACACAAGTCACACATTTAAGGACCAAATCGTTGATACCAATAAAGTCTAAAGTCTAATCATCTTAGTTTAAGAGAAATATGCTTAATGTTTTGGCTCTTCCATTTGTTTGCACGAGGCAAGGCTATTAATTTTTTAAGATTACAAATATTTACTTTTTATAACTTTTGTTATTAAAAAATGATCAATTTATTAATTAATCAGTCAATTTTTATTAATTAATAAATTATTATAAATTAAAATTAATTAATTAATTTTTATTTAACAATCTCTTTGTTCAATTAAATTTTAATTTTTTTAATCGGTAAAAACAATCTCTTTGAATCATATTTCAAATTTCTTAATTTTATTCAACTTTTAACAGATTTTATAATGGTCTAATACAGGTTGAACATTTTAAACTTTAAACCTCTTATTTTATCAATTTAACTTTTGGTCTAGTTTTAAAAACATTGCTTAAATGTTAGGATGAACTTTCAAAATGTGGTTCGAAATAATTTGAAAATTTAACCAATTTTAAATATATTCAAATTATTTAAAATTATATTATTTTAATCCTATTCTTTTAAAATAACTTCATTATAAGAGAAAATTCATATCAAAATTTGGACTAAACTTTATACTAACCCTCAAATTCAATTTTATATCAAATCTCATGTTCAAACCTAATCAAAAATTAAATTAACTCAAATCTAATAATATTACTTTAAACCTGACCTTAAACTTAATTTGTTAAAGTATCTTGAATTTAAGGGATATTTAAATTCAATAAACATATTTTTAATAGATGTCTTACCAATAACCACCTTAAGAAGCATTATTCCTACATTTTAAAACATCATTTCAAGAATATCAATATATTTTTACTAGATAATGGACCCATAGTTTTGAATTGATTTGGCATACAACAAGATTTAGATTCCAAATTATCATCAACTATGAGATAAAGGCCCATTTGTGGGAGTCATAGGTGATAAATGGGCCAAGAACCCTAAACCATTAGGACCTTAGTTAATCAATGTTTATGCTTTTAGAAGGTGGAGTCATGTTAGACAATTCCATATTTTATAAACTATATCTATGACAAATTAGAAGTAGGGATGACAATTGGACAGGGTTAGTTAGGCCTTAAGCTTAACTTTATTTTAAGATTGGGCCTAAGGTTTGGCTTGGGTTACATAGATCTGGCCAGTCCAACCCAATGTTGACCCTTATAGGTAAAAAAAAAGCCGTCTTATTGAAAATAATTTCATTTTGCATCTTTAGTTTAAAAAATATAGGCCGGATCAGACTCATTGTCATCCCTACTTAAACGGGAATGAGAACTTAATTTGTTTTAATTAAGAATAAATGGATCATATAGTTTGACTTTTTTTAAGTTTTATATTTTAAAGCTATCACTTATCTTTTGTGATATTATTTAATTATCATATAATTCTTTTTGTTATATTTTATTATTTTATCATCTAATTTTGTACTTAAAAAATATAGTAATATTTTTTTTTGTTTCAATATAATATTATTTTAGAATTATAAACGAAAAGAATACTAAGAGAATATGACAAAGAGAATTTTATAATAATTAAATAATAATACGATGAAGTAAATAGTAATCTTCAAAATATAAAATTGAAATTATAAAAATCAAATCACATAAAATTAGTATAATTTATTTATTTTTGTTAGTTGACAAACTCATTCAATAGGAGAAAAGTCTTAAGTTTGATATTTGCTAGCGACATTTTGTGATGGTAAATTTAAGTTATAATACTCTCCCTTATAAAATATAATTTAACCTTTCATAAGTTTTGACTTTTTGTCGATCATCTCAATAGAGATATTAAAGAGGGCTCGGCTCGACTTATGGTTCGATCGTTATTTTAAAAATGATATTATTTTATTTAAAATAACGTCAATTTTGACATTTTTCTTAAAAAATATATATGGTGGGTTAAGTTAGCCCGATCCGATCTATTGACATCATTTATTTTGTATATTTATTTACTAAAAATTATATATCTATAATAAATCAAATTTTCTACATTTGGTATGTATTTTTTTATATTTCTAATTTAATATTACAAACTTGAATAATATTTTGAATTTAAAATATAATTTAACATATAAAATGCAAAAAAAAAGAGACATCTTTGCTTTAAGGAAAAATGCATACGAGAGTTGGTAGACCGATCCAACCACTTATCAATATAAATCTAATCTACCGTACTACACACAAGTTTTAGAATATGAATACGTCACAAATCGGGCACGTTCAGGATCCTGCTTGCTAAAGGGCATTGTATTAAACTTCCTCGTAGAAATGGAACCCAACAGAAGTCGAAAGTCGAAACTCCGAGAGTGTGAAATATAGTATGGACCAGAGGCTATTAAACTACATATTTTGTTTTTCCAGAGGTTTTAGTCACACTTCAGCTTCCCATGTTATGGCATGCTTCATTGCTGCGAGGAGGGTAATGTGTATCTTTCAGAGATGGCATGCTTCATTGCTGTGAGGAGGGTAATGTGTCTCTTTCAGAGAGGAAACGACAATGCAGCATACGTTATTCGAGAGTTAAAATGGCATAATAAGAGGATTAGAAGGCCAAAACCAATTATTATCCGATTCGATTTGAATTAATTAAAATGTTTTTTTAGAATAGTAAAGTTAATTATTATCCAACTTGATATAAAATCAATGAATAAAAATTGTTTCAATTGAAATTTAAGGGGTTGATAACTTTTTAAATTTAAGGTTAAACTAAATCTTTACAATGTAATTTAACTTAAAACAACCCAATTTAGTCGATAAAATAATGTTATTTTTTGAATAATTAAAATACATCGTAATTTAAGAAGCTAATAAAAATAATATTAAATTTCAAATCTACATTCACATTATAGGTTCGAATCACAAAAACAATTTCGATGTAAAAATTACAAAGAGAAAATTATATACATTGATATCTTTCTCCTGACCTTCATAAAATGGAGAGTTTTGTGTATTGCAATGTAACCGATCTAGAAAGGGGGTTGAATAGATCGTCTAAAATTTTATGTAAAGTTCTACAAAAAAACGGAATTAATACACACAAAACAATCAAATAAATTAAGTAAAGAGTATAGGGGAAAAAGGCAAACATTGTTTTTATAGAGGTTCGGTACTAAGACCTACGTCCTCTACCTAAGCTCCCACTTAGGATTTGGCAAACCACTTTAC
>JANZLC010000004.1:29703205-29720111 GCA_026413385.1 Erythroxylum gracilipes
AATTATTTTTAATTAAATAAATTTATTTAATCTCTTATATAATATTTATTAATAAATTATTAATAAAATTATGTTATTTTAATAATATAAGTAATTTAAAAACTAGAAATTTATTTATAATTTAATATTTATTTGACATATATTTTAATTATTAAATCAATTTTTATTTGAATATTTATATATTTTAAATTTAATTATATTCATTAATTATTATTAAATTTTAGTTATAAAACTTAAATAAAATAAAATAATTCATAATTTTTATTGATAAATAATTTTAATTTATTAAATATATAATATTGAATTAAATTATTCATATTTTTATTAATAATTAAATAATATCTATTTAAATAATAGTAAATCAGATTGTGAAAAAAAAACCACTTTTTATGATTTTCATAACTGCTAAAAACTGAAAGAAACCAAACCTAAAAACTCATAAGAACAACTTTTTTATTAAATTTAAAAACAAAATCAAAAATCAAAAACAAAAATAAAAACAAACACTCCTAAATTAACGTACCTAGTAGAAGGTAGCATGAGAGTAATAATATATGTAACTTTTCTTTTGTATTTTATAAAAAAATTATTTTTACAACTTAAACCTGTGATTTTATAATAATGAAAAAATAACTTTACTAGTTACTCAAAGTTTCTTTAAATACAATAAAACCTATAAATACTATTTTGTTACTTAATTTTAAACAATTAATTTATCAAATAATTTATTTAAAATATGTTACAATTAAATATTAAATGTTAAATGTTAACAAATATAATTTTTTGATAAGTTTTAAAATTATAATTGGTGCTTTTCTCTTTCTTTTTTTGTGAGTATGATTGCACTTATAAAAAAAGTGAAATGATGACTAATTATAACGATAATGATGTGTTTAAGCACTTGAACCGCATATTTTGACCCCTCAAATCCTCTGGTACAATCCCAGAGTTAGTGGACCAGAGGATGAGGTCCCATATTTTGAAGTGCTTGTCAACTTCTGCAGGTTCATATTGTTTCATCCCAAACGAAGACACTGAAAGATTCCCGACTTTCTTGACAAAGATGGTATGATTCCACTTATCAACAAGTGAAGTGATGGCTAATTAGAACGATAATGATGTGTTTAAGCACTTTGAACCGCATATTTTGAAGCGCTTATCAACTTCTGCAGATTCATATTATTTCATCCCAAACGAAGACACTGAAAGATTGCTGACTTTCATGACAAAGAAGTTCATAGCCACTCTTCCCTTTTGGTTTTACTTACCCCTTGATGCTTCGAAAGGGGTACAAGAAACGCAACCCTTTTATGTTCTCGTTCCCTTTTGATTTATACGTAACATGGTAGTCATCACTTGCCGCGTTGCTTTCTCATTTCTCAGGTGCTTACGCTTTTCAACGATTGTGTTTGCTTTCCCATCTCTTTAGTGGACGAATCTTCAATTATGGAACACTTTCCTTTCTCATCTCCCTCGTCAAATTGATATTAAATTTTCTGTTTCTGTGTATTATTATGAGATCATCTATTTATTAACATTTAATGAATAGATGGATAATCTTAAGTATAGGGTGACACACGAAAATATGAATAGTCACGTTTTACTTCATCAAATTTGATTTAAATTTTATCTTTTTATCTAAAATTTTAAAAAATTGAGAATTGGAGTTAAAAATTTGTTCTGTTATTTTCTCGAAATTAAATACAAAAAAAGATTATTGAAGCCATTTCTCACGTTTTATAAGCCCGAGGTAAATTAAAAAAGAATCCTATTTTTTATTCTTTATGAGTATTAAGAGTGTACTCTCACAAAGAATAAAATGAGATAAAATAAGAATAAATTAAGAGTCGGCCTTAGATAGGTATCATTTCTTCTCTTACCTAAAGTCACAAAGTACCGACTTCCCGATTTTGAGAAACATGTCTAATATCAACCAAATTCATTATCTACATTTCCAAAAAAAAAATTGTTTATATCATAAAACCAAGTGATCGGAGAGACCAAACGCAAGTTTTTTTTAATGAATCTTACCATTACCGTCACAATTAGTTTGCAATTTTGCAATAAAGTAAAATTTGAAAAGATTTAATAGTACACAATCTTATTTTTATATAATAAAGAGGTTATTTTTGGTAAATTTGTATATAGATGTGACAATTATTATTTTACATCTTTTAATTACAAAATATCCTAAGTCAGGGTGCCCGCTCGTGCCCAAGTCTCAGAAGAAGCGATCAGGCCTGTTCCAATTCCTTCAGTGATCAATCATTGACCATGTTCTTTACACATGTAATGGCTGCTGGGACTTAGACCGCTGGCTTGTCTAGGTTCATGCTTTAATTCAAATCTTTTTTAAAAAAGTTTGATTACGTGAAACATATCAAACATGAGCTCTTTTGAGATTTGAGTTGAGTTTGAAATTCGATTAATTTTAACTTTATTCGAAAAAGTATCAATAAATACTTATAACTAGACGTATATAATTATAGATTAAATACGTAATAATTAATAATAAACTTCTAAAATATATAAATAAACAAATGTTTTTTAAAAAAACTATATGGTACTTAAATTAATAAAATAATAACCGCACATAAATATATAAGCACATCCAATTTTAATATAATATAAATATTTGAATAAAATTTATAAAAAAATGTGTAAAAACTGTTAAGTGACCGTTTCATCATAATAGCTTAAGTTGTTGTGTGAAGTCAACTTAGTTGATTTTATATATTCAGTTATTCACTAACATACTCTCTCAAGTGAAAGTTTTTTGAATCTGAAACTTGCACATGCTCACTCTACCTTGTACTGAATAGTAAGTGGGTAGTAGGATTTGAACTCACGACCACTTGGTCACAAAAGCTCTGATACTATATTAAGTGACTGTTTCATCACAATAAATTAAGTTGTTATGTAAAGCCAACTTAATTAGTTTTATATATTCACGGACAAAAACTCTATGTTTAATTAGTATTATTTATGATATCACTACTAAATATCTTCCTAGGCCAAGTTAAGGCTATAAGCTACATGGATTCCAAGCCCATCCTAAATAGCATTTAGTCACTATTTCTAAAGCCTATACAATATGTATTTCTAACACAGCTACATCTCTCTTGCCCTAAGCCCATGTGAACCATTGTCATTACTAAATAAAAAATATTTATTAAAGTATTATTTTTATTAGTTATGATAATTTTGACTAATAATTACTAAAACTAGTCAAAAAGTTTTTTAAAGAATATTAAAATTATAATTTTAAGTAGTTTGCTCTCTACTCTGACTTCAATTATTTACCTCTGTTTGATTGGGTTTATACAGTAAAGCTTTTATTAGTAGTGTTTTTTTAATAGATATTTTCTTCGAAGAAATTTTTTAAGAAGTCAATTGACTGTTTGACTGTCATTAAAAAAAAGTTTTTAGAATGTTTGGCAACATAAAAATAAAAATATTTTTAATTTTAACTATATTTTATTTTGTAAAAAAGATTATTTGCCCATATAAATATTATTTAAAGTATATTAAACAATATGCAAAGTATAATATATTACTTATTATATAATTTTAAACCATATGAAACATAAATGAAATATATCTAACCAAATCTTTTATATAGATTATATCATAAGTAAACTAATATAAAAAATAAATATTAAAATTTATAAAAAAGTCAAATAATATTATATAAATTTCAAAATAAATATCCAAGTTAAGTAAATAATTAAATACATAATCAACGGAAAGATGAGTTTGTGGATATTATGAGAATTATGTGTAAAAGATAAAGACAAAAGAGACTAAAAAATAAGTTCATTAATTAATCTGAAAATTTTACCTAAAAAATTGTTTTTTAAGAAACTTTAAATTTGAGCTTCTCAAAAAATTGTATTTTGACTGCTAAAACACTCATATTTATTTAAAAAATGTATTTTTTAATTTTACAGCCAAACACCTATTTAAAAAAAAAGACTTTTGTGGTAGAGAAAAGTACTTATTAATCTTTCTAAAAACTCATCTACACAGGCACTAAAACTTGTTTATAATTTAAGAAATGAAAATGCACACCTACAACCGAACCTACCAAGAAATTGACCATTTTTGTGTATTTCACAATGTAGCTAGCTATTGGCATATAAAGTTGGCAATGACCATTTTAATACAATATCTTCAGTTACATTGCTTACCAGGATCTTTATCTTATTATTTGTGTTCTTGGTTGGTGGATTAGATATACACTAAACTTTAGAGGTTAATGCAAAAGGAACATATTCTCTTTTGCTTTGGTCTCTTCATCTGTCGGTGCTCACATCTTGCCGAAGCTTCTGCCAGACAAAATGTTCAGATGATTCAAGAAATTCTGAGTCTTGTTTTATGCTTCAGCTTCTTCAGAAGGGATTCGTGTAATTACGAAGAGATTCTGTCAAAACTGCATATGTTCGAGTTCTATCGTATGGCTAGAACTAAGCTAAGGTCAAGAAGCTGTATCTTCGTTCTCGTCACTAGATTGCCATTGTTAAGAATCTAACATCCTCATGAGCATAGTGTGGTTATAAATATGATTAGTCGATCGTAGAAATATACTGAAACTTGAATTGAGTCCGAGTTGGCTATTGCCAACCATAGTCTTAGCTTTCAAGCAACTTGCACGAAAGAACAAAAAAGAGCAAATCATTCATTGGTGTGATGAATCATACCTTTTGTTTCTTATTATAGTGTTTATCCCATTTCCTGGATAAGATAAGCTGACGTGGGTATTGAGTTTAACAGTTTCGACCTGTTCATGTGAGCTTTTTGTACATGAACTGAGCATAGATTCAGAAACTAAATGCTGAAACTCACGAATATTCAGTTATTTCAAACAGTTCGTGAACATGGCACGGCCTGATAACTGAATTTGGTGTGAAACAGGATCGGTCAAAGGTTGTTTCTCTGACGAGGTTAAGTGTTGTCTGAAACTAGCTCCATGTGTATATAAAAGCCGCCTGAGGATGGAACTAGTAATTGAAGTTAAACAAAAAGAAAAGAAAAGGAAGACATGGAAGAGTATAGTTTAATCCAACTTAGCTGTAAATGTCCAACAATGGAGGCCACTAAAAGATGATGCATCAATTGTTTATCTGATCTTGTGGGTTGATGACGATCTGGATTAAGTTCCACCACTTTTCTGTGGTTTAATTAACTTAAAAAATTATTATTTTTTAAAATTATCGAAATTATTTTACTATTTTTATTTTTTTAAAAAAATTTATTTTCTTAAATTTGGTTAAAAATAACGATAATATGAACAAAATACGCGGAATAATTAAAAATTTCTTAATCTTTAAAATTAAGAAATTGTAAATTTAAAAATTATTTTTTATATATTTATATTAAAAAATAACGACGATATACACATAACATGAATAAAAAGTCATGAATCAATCTATTAACATAACGACTCAACCCACTTGTTAAATTATACTAATCAGAACTGAATTAAAAAAATAATTTAAGATATTTAGACTAAATTGTAGTTCATATCGAATTTAATTGATTCAAATTATATTTAAGGGTTGTATTTGATCACTATATTTAGATACGACAATTGAATCTACACTATAGCCGACTTAAAGTTAATGGGCTAAGCCTAACTTGATCGGTCTTTAGATAAAGCTCGAGCTTGAGAGGGTTCAGTCAAATTTTAGTAGCCCAACTGCTAACCTAATCAGTAATATTTTAGGTTGGCGATTGGGCCATTCAAGTCCAATTGGAGCCTCATAGGCCCAACTTTAATTCAAAATTCGACCAGGTTAAATCTACTTTGTTGACTCGATGTTTTGAGAATTACGTAAAACATTATTGTTTCAAGTAATTTAATTGGACCGATGCGGTCTATTATCATTCTTAACTATATTAACAATATTAGATTGTTCCATATATATATTTTGTTCATATTATAATTAAAAATTACAAAAGGATTTCTTTATTTTTGAATTAAATCATCCCCTTATCTTTTACTTAATTGTTTAATTGATCATGTGGGTTGATTGATGACAATTTAGAACAAGTCCACACCAACCCTCACCAAAACACTGCAGCTTATGTAATTGTGCTTGCCAGTTGCATGAATTCAACAAAATTCATGTAATTGCACCAGCCGGCCGCCGTTGAAACACACACGTCCTCGTTTGTTGGAACAGTTGATATTGCCGCTGTTATGTTATTCAAACGCCAACAAAAACGTTAAATCATGCAACTTCCAACTAAATAAACTGTCAATCCCAATGAAATTACAGTCCCCTGAAGCAAAAAACCAAACCAAAGACCGTAAAAAAAAAAAAAGGATAAAATAAGAAAGAGTTCTTCTTTTTTCGAAGAATCTGATCAATAACAACATTTGACCAGAGACCAACTTGTCGTGTCCGAATCATTCTCTTCAAGAACTCCGTTCTTTCCAATCCGAGAATCCTCTGTTTTTCTCTCTATTGTGGTTGGCTCTGTTTTTCTTTTTTGGGTTTCGTATATCTTTCATGGCAGTGTCTCCAGAGATTTTCCCGCCAAGGAAACGGCGGCCGTCGGCCGCAGCATTCATCGCTCCGAAGTTCTCCGACCGGAATCTCGTAAAGTCCCTTCTTGTTCTCTCCCAGGAAATATCCTGTCTCAACCCAATCCATTTCCTTCTAAAGCAGAGCTCACTGTCGATCATACGCAAAACCAAGCTGCTCTCGATCTTGTTCGAGGAGCTCCTTCGAAACCCAGTACCGTACTTGTCGTCTGCTCTTCTCTGCTTCGAGGAAATGTACATAGTTCTTCAGAGAATCAAAACCCTGATCGAGGACTGCTCTAATGGAAGCAAGACGTGGGTTTTGATCCAGAACGAATCAGTGGCCAACAGCTTCCACGAGATGACCGTCGAATTGTCAACCCTCCTGGACATTTTTCCAATCAAGGAGGTTAATTTGAACGATGACGTCGTAGAACTCGTCGTTCTGATCAAGAAGCACTGCACGGAAGCCATAGCCACCGTCGATCCCCGAGACGATTATCTAAGGCGTGAAGTGTTAATGATGCTGGATCGAATCAAGAGAGGAATCGCACCAGAGAACTCAACCCTACAGGGGATATTCACCGAACTGGGACTTCGAAATTCATCAAACTGTAAAGACGAGATCGAGAGTCTCGAAGAAGAAGTACAGAGCCAAATCGACGAGAAGCCAAAATCCGAAATTGTTGCGTTAATCGGACTCGTTCTCTACGCGAAATGTGTCCTTTACGGAGCGTCATCGCCGGGAGGAAAAGGGAACCGGCGGAGGAAAACTTCACCAGAGGTGAATACTCCGGTGGATTTCCGATGTCCGATAACGCTGGAGCTAATGCGGGAACCGGTTGTCGTGGCAACAGGACAGACATACGATCGAGAATCGATAAGTCACTGGATTGAATCAGGACACAACACGTGTCCCAAGACAGGTCAGACACTGGCCCACATTAACCTCATCCCGAACCTAGCTCTGAAGAATCTAATAGCCATGTGGTGCCGGGAGCACAAGATAAGTTCCGGCATAACGGAGGGCGTTAACCAGAAAACGAACAATAAGACGGCGTTTGAAGCGACGAAGATGACGGTAACGTTTTTGGTCAATGAACTCTCCGTTTCTCAGTCAACTGAAGCTGTTGACGCCGTCATTTACGAGCTTCGCTCTCTAGCCAAAACTAACCCCCACAGTCGAACCTGCATTGCCGAAGCCGGGGCCATACCAAAGCTAGTCCGTCACTTAGGTTCAGAGTCCCCGAGCCTGCAAGTAAACGCCGTTACGACGATTCTAAACCTCTCTATTTTAGAAGCTAACAAAACGAGGATCATGGAAACTGACGGCGTTTTAAACGGTGTCATTGAGGTGTTACGTTCGGGTGCCACGTGGGAGGCAAAAGGCAACGCAGCCGCAACAATATTCAGCTTATGTGGATCATACGTTTACAGAAAGCGTTTGGGGAGGCAGACACGTGTCATACGAGGATTGCTCGACTTGGCCACGTCATATGGGTCAACGAGCGCGAAACGGGACGCATTAATGGCGATACTCATCTTGTGCGGGGATAGAGAAACGGTGGGTCGTTTGGTGGAAGGAGGGGTGGTGGAGACGGTTAACGACGTGATGAACACGCTCCCGGAGGAGGCGGTTGCGGTGCTCGAGGCTGTGGTGAAGAGAGGAGGGATAGTGGCGGTCGCCGCCGCGCACAATTCGGTGAAGAAGCTGGGGGTGCTGTTGAGAGAGGGGTCGAACATAGCGAGGGAAAGCGCGGCGGCGACATTATTGACAATTTGCCGAAAGGGTGGGTCGCAGATGGTGGCGGAGCTGGCGACGATGGCCGGGATAGAGAGGATGATATGGGAGCTAATGGGTTCAAGGACGGGGAGAGCGAGAAGAAAGGCGGCGACTTTGCTGAAAATGTTACGGCGGTGGGCGGCTGGTTTGGACGGCGATTATGGATATACGAATACTAGTAATTCTGTAGCAACTGTAAGTAATTCGTCGAGGACGGTCTTGTCAAGCTGAGGCCCCTTTTGGTTTTTCATCAAACTGTAAAGAAACTCACTCATAAACTTTGATCATTGCTTCATTAATCAATTCAAGACTCCATTTTTAGGTTCTGAAGACCATTCTTCTTTCCACTGCAATTTTGTATTCTTCTTCACAATTGGTCATTCTTTTTCTATTATTGAGTCACTCTGTGAAAGCCTAAGCTAGAGAGAATCTACCTTTTGGGTGTGTCAAACAATGAAAATTTTCAAACTTTAATCCGAATTTGAGCTTAGATTCTACAGTTTGGGGGAATTATTTGGTCCCTGAGCTAAAGCTGATGAGCCATAACACTACACTACTCTGTTTTTGTCCTGTAACTAGAAAACTAAGGGATAAAAAGGATAATAGGGTGGACTCTCTCTCTGCACTCTGTCTTCTTCTTGGAGTCTTTGTAGGTTCTCTGTTTTTGTCTTTAGAAGTAAAGATTGGAACTTTTAGGAAAGCAAGAAACTTGAAGAAAAGGCATTTGTCGTATATATGAGTAATTAATGTTCTTGACATTTTAAAACTCTTATTATATTCATATATTAACAACTAGTATTTAAAAAATATATATCTCATATAAATAAGTACATCAATCTTTTATTCTTAACCTTTAAACTTATTGTTTTCAATTGCTCTGTTTAGGTGATCAAAAACTACAACTTTGAAATGTTATATGGATATGGGGTTAGGTGCATGTAGGTTTGGTAATTCTAACCTATTTAATCTATCTTATTCGAGTTAAGTTTAGATTTAAAAGGTTGGTTTGAATGACCTGAAGAATTTGAATTTTCTGCTCAAAATAATACTATGTTAAATTAAAAATTAAATCAAAACGATATTATTTTAATTAGAATGAATACCGGATCTCGGATTGAAGTTAAGTCATCTAGTTCGATTCGAGCTATTACCGGCCTAAAGTTCATAAAGTTCATAGGGGAAAAACAAGTAGAGAGCACCTTAATATGGGGACCCAACTAGATTTGCATTTCCTAAAAGAACATAAACATGTCTGTCTTTTTTGTCTCTTCTGGTTCTCTGTTGCAGTAGCAGTTGGTCCAATTCCTTTTGGCCCACCTAGCATTTAGTGCTTTGTAATAAAGTCGATAGGCTTGTAGTCTTTACCCACCACAACTTGCAGCAACAAAGATGTTTTCATGAAACAGGGGATTTCATAAAACGTGTTTAAGTTGCAGAAGACCTTATGCAAGCGGAGGAAGGTTGAGAGATTACTGGAAACTCTGTTTTTTTCCCCGTAACTTGTAAGATTGATTAATATTGAGAACTAATTACAGAATCTAACCCGTATTAACTCACTTTTCAATGGAAAAGAGAAACAGAGAGCAATGAATTGGTTAGGTGATTAGGTGTCATAACCATGACTTTTCTCATTTCTGAATCATAACTTTTTTTTCATTTTTTGTAGGCCCCGCATTTCCCCTCAAATTGCAATCTCCTCTTTATTTAAATCTTCCAACACTCGATGATGTTTCAGCACCAAAGCTCGAGAACAAACAGAGTTCTTGTTTCTATATCATTCCATAAACAGGGTACACAGGTTGGGAGAGACAAAGAGGGGGAAGATAGAGGAGAAAGGTAAGAGCTTTAATGGGTAACTACAAGTTTAAGTTATCAGATATTATGCCTAATGCTTGGTTTTACAAGATCAAGAACATGGGTAATGGTAGAACCAGAAAACAGAGCAGTGCCAACAAGAAACAGCAAAGTGCACAACCATTGAAGCCAAAGCAACCCCACCAATCATGTCCCAGAAAATCTTATTACTACACCAGAGAGCTTATCCCCACTGAACTCAGATATGACGACCCAAAAGCCCCTGACCCACCAAGAAATTCTTCCAAAAGAAGAATCAAGCAACGATCTTTAAGGTCCCCAGACCTTGTCTCCTCCCCTGTTTCTAAAGGTTGTAGCTGTCGATCCAGTCTCTGTACAAAACCAGAGTATCCCTCTCACAACTTTCCTGATAGCTATACGAGCCCTGAACTGTTGCATTCGTTTCCACCAGAATTCAGGACTGACCATGTTCTTACAACTATTGACCCATCATTTCCTGGGTGCAATTTCGATTCCAATGTGGAGGACATTGTTATTGGTGTCGATAAGAAGTCCCTGGAAAGCAGAAAATTCAGTAAGCAGAGTGCTCTGTTTGATAAAAAATCTGATCTTGATCTCCCACCAGTCATTACCAAGCCGGTCAAAATCGACGAAAAGGTTGAGAATACCAAAAGGAAGCACACCAAGCAAACGAACAACGGCAGAGGAAACTCATTTTCTGTAGAAGACAAAGTAAGTGTAAAGGAACCAAGAAAGAGACACTCAGGAGTTAAGATCAGAGTCAATTCTCCAAAGTTTGGTAGCAGAAAAATTCAGGGACGAAAGAGCATTTCAATATCATCAAGAAGCTTGTCAGATAGTTTGGCGATAGTGAAGTCATCTAAAGATCCTCAGAGGGATTTTAGAGAATCAATGGTGGAGATGATTCTGGAGAACAACATCAAGACATCAAAAGACTTGGAAGACCTTCTTGCCTGTTACCTTTCCTTGAATTCTGATGAATATCATGACCTCATCATCAAAGTTTTTAAGCAAATTTGGTTTGATCTTACTAACATCCATTCCAACTGATGTATATATGTACAAACTGTAGCTATCAAGCACTTGTTGCTTGATCATTTAGAGTCCAATTTAAGGAAAATTCTGATTAGTAAACAAAATCTTTCATAAACTCCGTATCCTTGTGATTCTGCAATGAGGTTAGGAGACTGTTTATGTTTATAATCACAGAGCAGCAGAAACTCTGAGTTCAATGCCAAATGTTTCTTCTTTTGCCATATTCAATCCAAACATGAGAATGAAGATGAAACCCAGAAGCCATTTTTCAATCCAATCCTCTGAACTGATTGCTCTTTACCCTTTTAAAATTAATTATCAGAACTCTGAAACGTCAGACTTTTCAGAGTCAATTTCTACTGCTTTAACATGTCCTTTTTCCTCTTTAGAAGGTGCATTAATGGCTGCCACCGAACTATACACACTTTGGACTCCATAACATGTTAAAGATTTCAGCTTTTCCTCCGAAAGAACACGCCCTTTAGGCCTTTAAGGACAAAGATTCAGTTTTTTTATATTTCTTACACACAACACTATCTCTGGGCATTATATTCAGCTTTTTGTTCTTTTTTCAGTTTAAACCAACTTGGAGTGAGAGCCACAGAGACAAGGATTTGCTAAAGAGAAACCAATAATTCAAAATCTGTAAAAAGTAGAATCAAAGTTTCAAAATTTCCTACACTTAGTTTGAAATATGATCTGATCTCTCAGGAAAAGCTAAAGTTGCATAGGAAAATTCAAAAGCTTAGTTCAAATCCCTGGAAGGAAACATCATGCCTACCCCAATCTAATCTTTTTAAATTTTAAAAATCATATAAGAAGTTAACCCAGTAAAATATAAATTTTAAGGTTTAAAAAATTCAACCGATTGAAGAATATTCTTACTCAATAAAAAATATAAAGCTTAATTAAAAAATTGTTAAATAAAAATTATTTATTTTAATTTATAAAAATTGGTTAATTTATAAAATTGATTGATTAATTAATAAATTAGTCAATTTTTACAATAAGAGTTATTAAATTAAATCGAACCAAACAATTAAAAATCAATATGAAAAATTAGTCGTTTCATAATTTTACGATTAAACTAGTCGAATCAGTTTAATTTTTTAATCATTGTTTCAACCATAAGAGTTAATTAAATTGAACATTTGTAAAATTTTTCAAAAAGTTTAAATAACTTAATTATATATTACATCATATTACTATTTAACATTTTCAAAAGTACCTTTAAATCTTACTAGGGTTTGGTTTTTGTAAATTCCTAATAATTGTACTTTCAACATAATTTATGTGCCTATATAATTAAATAATTTAAATTTACTAAATATCTACACCTTACTATTTCACAAAAGTTTTTAATAAATTCTTTCTTTTTATTTATTATATTACTTTTACAATATATTTAGCTAAGTATTATTTTAATAAAATTAGGATATAAAATAGTACAAGAAATATGAAATTAAATATTTTAAAAATATATATACTTTTTTGGTAAAAGACAGACTCTCTTTAAGAAACTTTTGCCTAATATTTAAAATTATAAAAAATAGTTTTTAATTCTTTTAAAAAACTCTTTTAAACTTTGGTTAAAAAATAATAATAGAATATACAAGCTATGAATATTAAATTTATATTAATCAAATATTATTTACATAATAATTCAACCCAACAATTAAGTTGGAATCGAGCTAATTAAATTTGATTCAAATTAATAATTTATTATAATTATTTTAAATTATTTATTTAATCTAAATTTAATTAATTAGAAAAAAAGTTTAAGAGCCGATTTAAGTTAATATATTAGTGGCATTTGATTAATTTATACTACATGTCTTTTATCAATTTTTTAAGCGAAGTCTTTGATTTTTACTTTTAATAATTTTTATTTTATTTCTTTTAGTATTATATTATATTTTTATTTATTTTATCTATTTATCTATTTTCCCTAGTATTTTAATTTTTATTTCATTATTTATTATTTATTTATTTTCTATCTTTTATAATTTTATAGTTGTTTACTTATTTATTTATTTATGTTTTATTTGTATTCGTTTTTATTATTTGTATTTTTACTTTTCATTCATACGTGTGCGGGTCATTTGGAAAAAACATCTCTACTAGTTAGGAGTACTACAAGACCTTGCTAGTCTCTACATCCTAGCGGGATTTATACTGAACGCTGTTGTTATTGGAATTTTTAAGTGAAATCTAAGAAAAATGACTTTTTAGAGAATTTTAAATATTAGAGTTTTTTAAAAATTTAACAAAGTTTGGTAGAAGTTTATATCTTTTACATTAAGCAAGATACAAATGGCATAGCATGTGATGGTATAAGTATGGGCAAAAGAAACCAACAACTTTGACTAATCAGCCGTTCTTATTCCATAGAAGAATACCTGAAAGTAGGGTTATTAAATCCGGATCGGATCGGTCGGTCTGATCTGTCACTAGTTGGATCAATAGGTCCGGTTAACTCATAAAAATTGGTATTGAATTAGACCAGTTTGAATCGGTAAAAACCGGTCAGATTGGTCCTGTTCGACCGGTCGAATTGGTTCTGTTCTAAATTTTTATTATTTATTTATTTATTTATTTTTGGTATTTTTAATATTTTTAATATTAAATATAATTATTGCATAATTATGATGTCACACAGGTTCGATTGGTACTGGTGATTAATAAAGCCTCTGATTTGATGACCGGTTTGAGTTTCAGAACACTACCTAAAAGAGATAGAAAACTTGGTGTTTTCATTTCTAAGCATTAACTTGTCTATCATTCTGTCTTATTCATTGTTTGATTCACCGAACTTCTGGTTGGATTGGTCTGAATTTAACACCTAAATTGGCATAACATGTTCTGTTTTTCAGTTAAAAAATTGGTGATGTCACAGGATATTAATACTATCCATAGGGAAGATCTCAAGTGGGACAAGCACAGGTTCCTGTTTCGTTACCTAACGTTGTCCATAATTCACAAATTCAATGGAGAATGATTTGTTTACTGCAAATCTGAGGAGTGTGTCGGCGAGATGTAGGAAAAAAAATTATTCCGGTTGAAGGTTCGAGTCGGGATTAAGAGTTAATTAAGCTTGGATTGTTTAACTCGAGGTTTTGAGTTTAAGATAAAACCAAATTATTTTAGTCGATTGATTCTTCAACAATTAAACAAAAACTCATTTTGTGAAAACCTAATCAAACAATTTTATGTTATCTTACATAATCTCTTCCTTCATTTTACTATAATCAATTCTTCGATGATTTCGATCTTTAACTTAAGAAAATAGTTGGTGAATTTTTACAAATATATTACATTCTTAAATTTTTGGCTCTGCCACTAATTACAGACATGTTAAAACCTTCTAATAGAGATAATAATGAATTAAGTCTGATTGAATTTTTTCTTCCTTTTTCAGAGCAAATCTTGATCATGTTTGATGGTTTGACTCCGGTACAAAGCTCAATCTTGATTAATTAGTTCTTCAACTATAGAACAAAACATCATTTTATTAAGTTAAGCAAGCTCTCGTAAGTTCAGTAATTTTAAATTTGTCTAATGTATTTCGAATCGAGTCAGTTCAAATTTAAAGGGATTAAATCTTCTGTAATTATAATTTTGTATTAATTATATTTCAAACGATTCCATTAAGAGAAATATATAAAACTCAAAAAAAAAATGTGTGAATAAAATAATCTGAAACAAAGTTAGTACAGGATTACAGTGGTAAAGGATCTTGTCCCGAATCTAAATTGCTAACTTTATCTTCTTCGTGACTTAGATTGAGACTGTCTTTGCATAATTTACGAATTATTACAAGCAACTCTGACGATTTACTTCCGACATACGGATAGGTATAAGCATAGTTAATGAGTAGGAAATTGCGAAAGAGACAAAGGTGACCGGCAAGGTCCCGGAGATTATGGCCTCCGGTTGTTGACGTCCAGCCAAACTTCTGACATTAAATGCACAATTATTGCAAGCTGAGCATCAATTGTTGCACGTGTCTCACCAGTTCTTACCGTCCTTTTGGAGCTTTAAGTTCAGATTCAGACCCGACAGATCCAATTCGTGTTGATTTGACTTTGTCTTGCTTCATCCCCCTTTCAAAGATTCAGACCATAATAAAAACGTGAGCATTTGTGCGGTAAAAACCAAGATTAGTGTTTTAAAACTTTTGAATTGAGTTTAATTCCAGTTGATATTGAATTGGATTCAATTTATATTGTTTGGAATAAATTTAATAATATTATAATTGAATTTAATTATACTGTTTGAAATATAATCAAAATAAAATTAATTATTTTATATGACATTTTTACTCTGGACTAAAAAATAATCTTATTAAATAATAAGCATTCACTTAAAATATAGCCGAAAACAAATAAACAAAAAAATCTAGATATATAAATTTTTTTTTGAGAAATGCAAAGAATTTAGAAAAGATGGGAAGGTGAAAGGAGAAGCAAAATCGAATAATGGATCTAAAACAAAACGATGATCATAGACAAAAAAACGAAAAAGAAAAAGACACCCATAAATAAAGTAAAGGGAAAACTTGGATATGATGGAAGGTATTGATTCATGAAGAAGGTATTGTTGTTCAGTTTTCTAGTAGGAAGGGCTGTTTGAGATAGGAGAGGCTGCTTGAAGTGAAGAGATATACGGTAGGATTAGATGAGTATTATTGGAAGGATATTTTCAATGTTCAAAAAAAGAATTAAAATCTCAGTTCGTAATTCAATTCCGATACTTTTTTCTGGTAAATTCAATTTATAAAGGACGATGGGATTCAATTCATCCATCCTTTTTTTTTTCTGTTTCCAAACACTTGAATTGAATTCAATTCATACCATTTCAAACACCCTGATTAGTGTTTTAATTCTTTGATAAAACATATATAAATCCAAAATTTCTTTTTTATCAATTTAATTTCAAACTTTTCAAATTATATCTTTAGTATATCTATCATATAGGTTTATCAGAAAGAGTCTCTCTATTAAATGAGAGTAAGACTACATATTATAGGAATTTCTTAGATTTCGCGCGTCAACAAGACTACAATTAGGTGTTGATGACCATGATTAATGTGTGATATATGCTCTATGGTTCATTTTACTAATTTTTTATTTTTTGGGAGGAATTGATTATTGTACAAATTAATTATACTGATAAAATTAAGATAATATTTTCAAAAATTTTCAAATTAATTAGATCGGATAATAATTTTGAAGATTTTATTTTTTATTTCTGTTTTTTTAATCCTTCATATTAGTGCACGTGTGGTCACAAAAATCTAGCTGAAGGAGCTAATTGGCAGATTCTCATGTGGGAACTGTCAATTTTCCCTCGTTCCAAACGCCAGAATGACAAAGGTCTGAAGAAAAAGAACAGAACCCATTATTGTTCTTTCCTTCTGCCAACACTGCATGTATTCAATAATTAATTTTAATATTTTAAAAATTAAATAAAAAATTTATACTACAAGATAATTAAGCGGCTGTTTGAATGAATTTATAATAGTAGAGCTTTTGTTAGTAGAATTTTTATAAGAAGAACTTTTTTAAGAAGCCAGTTGACTGTTTGTCTCTCAATTAAATTTTTTTTGAAAGAGCTTCGTACAGTAGATTAATAACATAAAAAAAATACTTTTAATTTTAACTATATTTTATTTTGTAATAAAAATTATTTATTCATATAAATATTATTTAAAGTATATTAAA
>JANZLC010000004.1:29720211-29748722 GCA_026413385.1 Erythroxylum gracilipes
TAAACCATAATCAAGCGACCAACTTGATTATTCAACTGTGAATCAATTAATTTAGATTCTAATAATATACATGTTTCTCATACATCTCTATGTATATGTATATTACTTACAAAAGAATCTTGGTACCTTTTGACTCCATTTCATACTTTAATTTTCTGCACTTATCCTATACACCATTTCATTGCACTTTCTAACTCCAAAACTCATTTCTACAACATCTGATCACTAATAATCCATCAAAACTAAATTAACACTATAATTAAAATTTTCATTCCAACAACACAGTATTCGTGTATATAAACACGTAAAATCCCGTGTTTATACAGATGACAGTGAATTCATCAAATTCATTTCATAAATACATAACTCTAAAGATTTTCTTAATACTTACTTGATAAAGATTCCAAATCTTCAACTATCCCAAAGCCCTAAACTCCATGTAAGAACACGTGATGCACTGTAAACACTAACCAACTTCTAGTGTTTAAGGTAGAAAACACCAATAACAAAGGGGAATTGATAAAGGAAAAGGAAAAGCACAGAAAGATATCAAGAGGATATTTGACGAAAACTTTGTGTGTTGGGAGGAAATCCGAAGAAGGTAATTTAGAAGGAAGAAGTTAGACATATAGCTAAACTTTTATCAACTTTCGGATAACTATAACTTATTTCAACAAAATACAAAACCCACTTACTAAGTTAGTGACACTTGTCAATTTCCTATGGTCTAAGCTCTAACTTAGTTTCTTTTGAAACTAACTCCATTAATTATATCTTTACAATCCAACTATCTCCAAATATCTCTGATTCCTATTTTCCTATTTTTCATAAAAATCCATAATTCTATAAAAATTCTGAAAAAAAATTCCTAAATTCACCAAAATTTAAAAATACTACAGTTCCACTAATCAATAAATTTTCCAATATAAATAAATTCAAAATTTTCAAATTTTCCAATAATATCACAACTCGGTCTAAATATAACCCAGAAAATGTCAATGAATGCATGTACAGTCATATGAATGTCTAAAAATGTGCATGTCACACTTAACTTATGCATGATGTAAATTTTGCTAATTTCTCAGTGATTTCTCATAATTCGCTATTGTAGCCTTAACATGGGTAACGGGATGTTACAGACATGATCTCTCTGTGATTGTGTTTTATCTTGAGTATTCTAACACTACAGGTGGAGTAGAAGGAGATTACCTAATTACACAGAGCAGCGGTAGAGGCAAGATCCCCTATAATAGGCTTCGGTAAACCTCAAGCGTGAAAATGACTCCTCGAATAGCACAAGCATACCTAAGAGACCACCTACACCTCCTTATTAGGGCAAGCGAAAGATCTTCTGGTTAGAGAGATACAAAAGGTAGATTCTAAGGGTGCAACATATCATTTAAGAGGCATCGTAGAAGTTGACGGAGCATATGACATGGTTGGAGTTGTAGGATTGATGGACGGAGTAGGTGCTTGTCAGGATGGCAAAACACTTAAGAATCACGATACCAACTCCACTAATGGGATCCGCTTCATTATATCCAACTCCTCAATAATTAAATGCTCCAGTTACTGCAAATGCAACACCCTAAGATACCTGAGACACGAACACTCTGAATCTCACCAACAAAGGCTAAGCAGTCTCAGAATGCTTGACAAATGGCATTTTTGTTTTCTTTTACCTTTTACTTTTGTGTATTTTTATTTATTTTCTCTTAATAATTAGTAAGGGATTAGCTTGCTAAACTAATATGAATATTTAAAACCACAATTTCTATTCACAAATATAACTTATATGTGTTTCTTTTGTTTTCTTTATATTGTTTAATGTTGTATTTTGTTTATTTATTTTTGCAAGGATCATATGGATGAAAATCACGCATTGAATTTAAACTTCTTGATTATAAACAGGGAAAGTAGTAGTTTACTTTACTTTTTTCTCTACTTTTATTCTTTTTACAATTTGTTGAGTTTATTAAGGGGCTATTTAAATCTTTAAGTGTAGGGAAGGGGTATATTAATTTTAGTTTTGCAATTAAATATTGACTCATGCAAATTTTAATTTTTATTTATTAATTTTCTTTATAAAGTTCTCTTATTTATCAATTCCCATCTTGAAGCATTTTAAGTTGTTATGAATTATGGAATTAAGTTAGAATATAAAAGGATGAAAGCATAATTAGATAGATTTTTACTTGCTACATTATGTATGAATGTTTAAATTATTTAGTTGGATGAAAATGCTTAAAATTTTGCACATAGGAGCCTAAATTATAAGGTTCTGAGCCTATGATCATTTATTATTATTATTATTATTATTATTATTATTATTATTATTATTATTATTATTATATTATTATTATTATTATTATTATTATTATTATTATTATTATTATTATTATTATTATTATTATTATGTTCTATTTTCTTTTGTTATGTGAATATCATGCATAGTAGATGATTTAGAACTTGCTTTTGATATGAACATTGAGACCACAAGTTTTAAATCAGAAGCACCAAAAAAGACACTTAACTTACACTTTTGTTGAGCATTTTCTTTGATTTTACATTACCCTATTTTTATCCTTTAGTTGTGATTGAATTTGAGCCTTAACCTTTTCTTTAGATTGAGTTAATTATGTTACAAGCCAATTACCATTTTTTAGTTAATTAGCCTTATAATTATTTTTACACCCTTAAGGATTGTATTTACTTGATTGTATAAGTATTTGATTGGATAAAAAAGTAATAAGAATAGGGAAAAGTGTGAGCTTAGATATTTGAAGTTATATCTTCTCACGTGTTACTTATCAATATTTTCTATATTCTCATTATAGTTTAAAAAAAATAAAAAGAAAATATATTTTAAAAAGTTAAAAAATATATATGTTCTAAAGTGTTAAAATGTTAAGAACAAGAATGAGAATATACCAAATATGTTTTACACCTTCTTTACATTATATATGGAGATTTATGTTGGTTGAATCAAATTTTTGTATGATCATGTTTATGCAATTTCCTTTATGTTAATTAACCCATAATCGGTCTTTTACCTTACCCCACCTAAACCTCATTACATCTTTATATACAGACCTTTTAATTTTTACCTCTAATTTATTTTATAATGATGGAAATACGATATATTTGCAAGATTTTGGTTAATCATTTATGTATTAATTTAAGAGTTTCATTGATTTCACCCTAGATATTTTGAGTGAATTGAATGAATCTTTGGAGTGAGGGTGTTAAATCCTATGGCACTTGATTTTAGAAGATTATCAAAATATCATTTGTGATGTTGGCTTATGAAAAATTTGTTATATGATTATTAACTCTTCTTTTATTTTAATTTGATTCTTGAGGCATGGAATCTAAAATGTGAATAGATAGGTTAAGATGAAGAAGAGGGGGTAATAAGAAGAGTTGATGAATTAGAATTTTTATTTGCTTGAGAACAAGCAAATGCTTAAGTGTGGGGAAGTTAAATAAGTTGTGATTTAGTCTCATATTTAATGCATTTTGCTTTTTATTTAAGTATTTTATTGATCTTGTAATTAAGTTATTTATATTTTATTCTAGATATAATTCACTCACTTAAAGCAAAAAGCAATAAATTCAAACAAGTTTGGAGTTGTTTTGATTGAGTTAAGGAGTGCAAGATAGCGTACATGACCGTTTGGAGGAGCATTGAATATTTCCTACAAAACACACTCATATTGTTGTTACATGTAATTTGAAGAATATGGTCATCAATACACCTGTGTAAGTTATTATATCTAAATTTCAAATTTAAAAAGATAAGATGAGCTGTGAAAGAACAAAAGGAAGTAGAAAATTACGAAGGAAGGAACCATAGAACGGCTAAAGAAAAAAGAAATAGCCAAGGAAACCCCCCCTTAAGTGAACTTTCTATAGTGAAACTTTTAAAGATTTTAAGTATTCCTGTATTTTTAGCTTTTTCTTTAGTTTGGTGTTTTTTTTCCTATTATCATAAGCTAAATACCTTTTTATAGCACCCCGTTACCATATGTATATACTGGAACACCCAGAGGACATTTCAATACATAACCTACAATAATGGTGCACTATGTTCAATCACAACATTCACGTAGCATGGGATCATCTATCTTTATTCTCTTATAAGACATCATCAAGAAAGTCACAATATTTTAAAACCAAATTTCCCCATTTCATTTCATAAAACTGAAAGTTATACAATGTATCTTTCAAACATCCATACATGTACATCATCATAGCCTAATATAAAATGTGATATATGAAAGCGGAAATTACACAAAATTTTATCTAATCTATCCAAAATCTAGTTGACCGACCTTTGAGCCATTTCTTCTTTTTCCCAAAAGTACAAGTATGCACTGCTTGTAGCATCCCTCAATAGGTAATGTCATCTCTTAGTCCTGAAAAGTCAAGGTTACAATTTTGGTGAGTTTTGTGAACTCAATGAGGTAACTATTATCGATGGTTCACTCAATTCATGCATCACATCAATACACGTAACATATTATTCACTTATTTGCATACTCATAAAATATCACCTTTCACTTTTAGAACAATCATAATGGTCATTTCATTCATGTAAAAATACACATGTCAAGTATAAATGCAATGCACGTGAGACTCACTTTCATTTATTATTGTCGTTGTGATCGAGTGCCTTTTTACTAGCTCATATCCCTTACTGGATACTGAGCTGCATCAAATTATCTCCCATGTCACTTAGTAGATACCGGATACATTCTCAACTGAGCTTGATGTTCTAATCACATTATGAGCTTTAAGCTCTTTATCCTGGTGACTCCGGTCCTAACTTCTTTTATCTTACATGCATTCATGTATCGGAATGTTTCACATATCATATGCTCAATCGGTCACATGCTTGCATATTCACAGTCAAATCACATTTTCCATTAGACCGAAGGTCTAGCATTCAACATCATTGTTTAGTAACATATATTCTGTCACATTCACATATAAGTAGCACTTTAATATCACATTAATATATCAAATCTCAGACCTACATTGTCCGGCATCAACATAATCAATCACATTCATCTTATCATTCAAAACATATTTTTAAGCAAACAGTTAATTGAGAGAAACCGTCTAGGTTACTCACAGGTCGCTCCTGAAGCTAATGTTTGGAAGTTCCGGCAACGTCTGGATGTTGACGTTCCAGTTGCTCCTCTATATCAAACAACATACTCATATCACAAATTTGCACAATTGTAAATGTTTATTAATGCACATGTATGTATATGAAATATGCGCAATGCATGTTCATGACATTTCCGGGTATTTTTCCATTATTCTCGTCATATAGACATTCATATACTCAAACTCACCTAAGTATCATTTATACTTATTGTTTGTACCTCAATAAAATTATTAAAATCACAATTCATAACTCATTGAATCATTTTAGATTTTCCCAGAAACTGACTTTCGAGTCTACTGTACATGATCAATTTGACAATTAAAATGAAGTAATTTGACAATACTCTCTTTCAAAAAATTGTTCTCCTATCTCTTAAGTTTCTAATGACATCAAAAATCATTCCATTTGGATGACTATAGAAGAAGTTATAGGCAAAAGAAGGAAGGATGTTCAAGGTGCAAAAACCTCTCGGGTGCACGATTGTGCACTTTTGAGTTGTTAAAATTAAGTCACGGTCGCGCAACATCAGTGTATGGTCGTGCATCCCAAAATAATCAAGTCATAGGTGTGTAACCATAATGTATGCCCGTGCACACCAACAAACAAGTCACGACCGTGTAATGTTAATGCACGGTCGTGCACACCCAATCTCCAGAACCAATTTTGGTCCCAAAAAATCACTTAATCTCTCCCAAATGATTTTAGATGGCTATAATTTTTAGTGGAGGTGTAGAAAAATGTGTGTCGAATCTAATGGTTCAATTCCCATGTCAGTTGGAGATCGGGAGAGCAAGATATGACCAAAAGATCAAAAGAGGTTTCGAATTTTCTCCAGCCAAAAAAGTCGCGATCGTGCATGAGCACGATCGTGAGTCTTCAATCGACTTTCAGCACGATCGTGAGTCTCCAGATGATAGAGGAAAGTCACGATCATGCAGAAGCACGATCGTGCTTTCCAACTTTCTCTTCCAAAGACACGATCGTGCTACTTTTTCCTCTTCCGAAACTCTGCAACTTCTTCTTCTTCTTTTTCCTTTTTCAAACCAAATTCTCTAACTCATCTCAACCCCATTCTTGACTTCCATGTAACCCAACACATTCAAAACACAGATCAAAAATAAGAAATTAACACTAAATATCAAAACCAGAAAATTCCACACATGTTCTTCATTTTTCTGCATTTTATTCATCTTCTACTCTTCTTTCTAACATTTATAATTTGATTCTACCCTCATTTTCTCTTCATTTTCAACTCTTATTATACTCAACATTCGTAAACAAAAATCCAAATTCCAAGTTTTCATAAAAGTCATCAAAAACATAAAAATCCTTCCACACATTTCACCATTTTCTGCACTTTCTTTGCTGTCATTTTCCTACATTTTCATTTTCTGCATTCTCTTAAATTTCTTCCTCTAACTATCATTTAAGCAATCTTTCTAATCTTAGAACATCATCTTACAACTATTCTTCAACTCAAAATTCATTTTTTTGTTCATCTCTAAAAGCTCTCAAAACTTACGTACACAGTGAATACACAACCATCAACAGAGCATTTACTTGTTCTTTTCTCCAAATTTTTCTGCACTTAATCATACACGTTTTCTATGATCTTTCAACTCCAAACTCATTTATACACTATCTTATAGCATAATGACCATCAAAATCGAGAAATCAACAAATCCATATTTGCATACTATATTCACGATGAACATGAAAAATGTCCATTTTTCTCTTATTCATGTCATGAAAATAAATCACCATTTTTGTTTCATAAACCAACAACTCTAAAGGATTAACAAGATACTTATTTGATAAAACTTCAAAATCTTCAAAAACTCAAGAAGCCCTAATCTTCATGCAACTCACGTATACGATTATAGAGGTTAGCAAGTTTCGGTTTTTCTTAAGGGAAATGAAAGAAAACTGAAGTTGGGAGTAAAAATGAACAGATAAAAGCAAGGTGTGACTTAGGTGAAGGTTTGATGAAAAACTCTGTGTAAGAGGAGAAGTTTGAAGAAGCTAGCTGCGAAGAAGATGAAGATAAGAACAATAACTTAGTCTTTCTAGTTATAAGAAACTTGACTTGGTCTTTCAAATATAATCTAATAATAAATCTTAAACTAGGAAAGTGACACTTGTTACTTATCCATATGCTAAGGCATTAAACTAGTTTAATCATCTCCAATTTTTTTTGCTCTAATTATCTCTAAAATTTTCACAAACATCTTCTCACAAATTCTAAAGTCATCTATAAAATTCTTCATTATCTTTTGATTCTTATTTCTATTTCCATTCATCAATTTACTTGCCAAGTGGCATTTTTCCTAGTCGAATAATATTCAACATTTTCGAAAATTGTTCTTAAAATTCTCCAAAAATTAAAAATCACTAAACACACCTTCCAGTCAATTTTTCAATACACATTAACCACGATTCTCAATAAAAATCACATTTTACATATATAAATCAATTATACCCAGAAATTGTCAATAAATGCATGTACAATTATTTTCATGTGCAAAAATATCTATATTCACGTGTATGTGTATGTCATGTTATGCATGAGCATAAAATGCCTTTCTAACTCTCCCAATAATCTCTCATACATATATATTCTAGCCTCAACGTAGGTAATGGGTTGTTACATGATCCCCCTGAAAAGTAAATAAGGGAAGAAGCACGATAAGTCTTGCATAGATATGATTGTCTAAGTAGCATGCATAACATGATCATTACACAAATATTACAATGGTAGTATTTATTAACCTATATGGGCCTAGTAAAAGGGCTACTAAATAGATCATAAATAGATCAACCCACATATGAGAGAGTAAAAAAACTTTAGGGTTAAAAGGGAGTCCAGACATAATCGAGGGAGATGTTGGGTGTCTCCCGTGTCGTCTCCTACTGCTGCCTCTGCCATGGTTAGAACGGTTGGTGCTAGAGAAGGCAACAAAGGTAGAATCTAACGATGGTGGCATGTGTAAAGGGAGCATCCTCCATTCATGGAGTAAAAGCTTCGCTTTGAGCTCAGAAAAGGTGGTGCTGGTGGGGCAATTTTTGATTGCCATGATGAAGGACTCAAAGTCAGCAGGTAGTCTATTTAAGGTGAAGAGACAAGATCATTATTTTGAGATGGAGTCTTTAATAGAGGCGAGTTCTTCAACAATGGTGGATACTATGGACTTTCTAATAGATGAGGGAGCATTGTGACACAAACTAGAGCATGAAGTGGTCTTCAAGTCTAACCTAAAGAGTACTTGCAGTGGTGTGTCTGAGGTGTGAGTCGCGCTGTGGAGATAGAGAGTGATATGGTAAGGAAGAAACAAATATGTTTATGCAGTTTCTTGCATTTGGCATAATCTGTGAATTGAGGGTCAAAGGTGATGTCTGGAGGTGCAATGGTCCTGTCAACATATCCATGAAGATTAGAGGTAAGTAGAATAGCTCTAATCTAGTTTCGCCAGACCAAGTAATTCGTAGAATCTAGCAGTGTATTTAGAAATTCTTGATCTGGTTGAACAATAATGTAGATAAACTGTGCTCTATCATATTCTTTGTTGTGAAATTCTGGTGGAGTTGTGTTGATTTTGCTAAATTGTGGTTATATGTGTTGCTGATACGAGAATTTTGCAAAATGAACATGTGGTGTATTTGGATACATAGTGATGAATTGGTGGCAATGGTGGTGTTAAGTTATTATGAGGATATGTATTTGTGAGTTTTCTAAATTGGCGGATTGTGTTTGGAAAAAAAATTGCTAGATGTTAAGGAATTTGGTAGTAGACTTTGATACCATGAAAGAGTAGAGAAATATGAAGTAATGATAATGTTTTTGTTGTTTTTTAATTAACTGAGGAATAACCTTTAATGTATATCTTTGATGATAACTAGACAAGGATAAATAAAATAAAAGTTAAGGCTAAATAAAGATTACAAAATAAATGATATATACATGTGAACATAATGACAAAATACATAGTAGATGTTGGTTAAGATACAGAGATGTTATCACACTATTCATGGCGTTACTGCTTCCTCTCTCGGCAGTGTAACCGTTACTGCTGGGTCTTGAAGGTAGGTCCACTTTTAGCTCGGAATTGGCCCTCCCCCACATATCATTGTTATCGTTGATTCTTCTGATTTTTTGATCATGTACTTCTTCATGATTCAAGTCCACATTCTCTGATTCTTGCTCCAGTAACATGACATCAATATTAATCGACTCCGATTCTAGTTGTTGTTGTGCTTCTTCTTCATGAAGGGAAATGAATTTGAATTTGGCATCAATGGGATCGAGGCTTGAGTTGGGATCGTCAGCAGTGGACCTTGGCAGAGAACCGTAGGTTATAATGGTTGGAAGTGGTGAGAGGGCTATGCTGACAGAAGTTTAAGGGGAATTAGAAATACGTAGTTATCATTGGTCATCTACCAGTCACTCCCTAGTGTTGGCTTCTATCGATGAGAGAAAGAAGTTTGATATTGGGATTGGGAGAAGAGCTCTGCTCGAACAAGTAGGTGGCTATTGCTTTTCTAATTTTTTGTCATTGTTTTTAATTTTTAAATAAAAATAAAAATATTGTTAGATTGTTAATAATAATTACATATTATATAAAACTTGTAAATTATTTTATCAAAAAAAAACTTGTAAATTATTTATTTTATAAAAAATAAAAAATTTAATTTTAATCTCTTATAATATTTATTGAAAATTATGAGTAAAAATCATTATATTTTATTAAAATAATTTATAAACTATTATTTATTTGTATTATATATTTTAATTATTAAACAAATAAATAAAATTCATATATTTTGAATATAAGAATTATTAAATTAACATTAATTTATTTTTAAAATTTAAAATTTAAAATAATTATAAAATTTGAATCAAGTTACTAAATTAAATTATTCATAATTAATTTTAAATAATTAAATAATATATTTAGTTGATAGTAAATCATATTATATTAATAAAAATAAAAATAAAAATACTTTTTATACTTTTCATTATTTATGAAAAATAGATGAAACTAAAACTAAAAACAGAAATCATAAATTCAAACAAACATGTTTTCTCTAATTGAATTTAAAAATAAAAAATAAAAACTAAAAACTAAAAACATAAATAGAAATAAATAAACATAAAGGAATTAGGTTTAGAGTTCAGGCATTTGGCTATGGGTCGAGCATATTCGTTTACTACAATCAAAATTTTTGTAATTTTAAATTTAATATCAAAATTTTAATATATAATTTAGATTAGAATATTATTTTCATTAATATAACTAATAAATAGTGATTCACATGATAGTTCGTAATTATATTATACCATTAAAAATTAACTTTTAACTTTATATGATTTTCGAAAATTAATTAATAAAGTGAAAATTTTAAAATATTAATTAAATTAGAAAACCTAAAATATTAATCACTTTTTAAGAATGACTAAGGGGTGCTTGATTCACAGAGGGCAATGAGAAAGAGAATGAGAATGAGAATGAATATAGTGAGGAATGAGAATGGATATAATCATTATAATTATGATGGTTGGTTAAGATAAAGGAATGATTACTATTAGCATTGATGGTAGTTGGTTTGTTAAAAATGTTGAGAAATAAAAATTTGTTAAATTTTGTATTATATCAAATTTTAAATATATTTTAATTGATTATATTTAATTTGTGCACCCTATTTATAATGACAGAATGTTTAAAATCAAGTATATTGCGATATTTCCTTTCCAATAGCTCTTGAAGAAAAAAAAACTCCAATATTTTCTTGCATCAACATATCATTAGTTGCATAATATCCTCATAATATAGTTTAATCATCCAAAGTATTGTACAATTCATCGACATAACCATAATATCTACCATTTCATTGCTATAGTAAAATCAAGTAACATAGTTTAATATAATTTACAATCAAGTAACATAGTTTAATATAATTTACATTCCTTTGATAATGCAAATGATATAAAATATCACAGCTATACCCAATATCTTAATCAAAAGCCTTCAATTGATGCAAAATAACCAGGTTAACACTACAAACTTTGTTTGCATCACAACTACAAAATTTCCACCTAATACAAAATAACCTAGTTAGGCAACATCAATTGTATCATAAGTTCATAATACTTACAAAAATATTAATATACTTCCTCGAATAATTCATAGACTAGAAGATGGATAGAGGAATCCAAGTACAAAAGATTTTTTTAAATGACTTGGCAAAGCAAACAAAACCTGAACTTTAGCAGGATCATTATAGAATAACACAACAGCCTTACCAACATCCATTTGAGATATGCCAATATTAAGAAGCTCACTGATGAGTTCTTGCTTCTTCTCATTAGTTAGGGAATCAAATTTAGACTCCGCAATTAAAGCATTTGTAACAACTGCATATTGTGAGGCCATTTGTTTGCAAATAGACTCAAACTTAACGGTGAAGCTGTCTATCCTTGACTTAATAGTATTCTGAAGTGTTGCTGGTTTTTTTTCCTTGTAAGAACTTTCCTTTCTTGGTGACAGGTTTTTTCACCTTTTTATTCCATGGCTGCTTGAAGGAATAGTTGAGGGTCCTTGTGTATCAGATACTATAAGAAGTTCATCTTCACTGTTCGATGAAGAACACACTGTCATATTCTTTGGACTGTTAGCCTTAGCACTTACTTCAACTATACCCTCAGCTTTGAGTCTCGTAGCTCTATCTTTACCCCGCACCATGTCCAGTTTTCGCAAATATGAGAATTTAAAGTTCCACATTCAAATTTCATTCTTGTGATTCTGTAAAAACATAATAACAAGAAAATGTTATAATTATGAGAAAAGAAAGTACTAAAATAAGAATTCAATCAACTTTTGAGTTAGATGTCCTTACCAAAGACCATTCATCAAACCAATGTTTCTCACAATTGATCTTATGCTTAACATCATCCCACTGACAACTACTTTGCATACACATTTCAGAAATTAGATTTTACTTGTTTCTTAACCATTTAATCTTAGAGTCAATGTGGGGATCGATATCCTTATCAAAATTGGGAATCTTGCTCAGCAACATCTTGTGCACTTCAACCATGTAACTGTTCTTAAATCCTCCATCTACTTTCCATAGAGGATCGCAAGCTAGTTCCTGCAAAAAATTGACCAAAGCTTCAACCTCATCATCCTTCTAATACTGCTTATTCTTTCCCCTCCCATGGACACCCTTGGCCATTCCTAATAAAAGTACGACAATGTAAAAGTTATCAAAGAAATAACATATAACACAAATAACTTTGCTAAAAATTCTAAATACAACGATGTAATCTAATAACTCATGAACACATAGTCAACCAAACAGAGATGTTCATGTGGGTGCATTTCAAAAGTAATCTAATAACTCTCAGTTATATATTACTAATAGTAAACAAACAGAGATGTTCAACATTCAAGTACATTAATCAAAATCAAAATATTTCAACAATCTATTAAGCATATGAAACAAACATATCTTAAATTACTAATCTACTTCATTGTCATTGGATCTAGTTGTCCATATAGTATATATGTTGGTTGCCATATTATTCCTGAATGTCAACCACTCATCGGTTGGACTAATTTGTATAATTTATTCCATTTTATCATCTTCATCACTCTCATCTTCCTCACTCTCCTCTTTTGATTGACTTTTGCAGATCAAAGCTCATGAACTTGCAAATTAAGTTGTGTAGAAGGGAACAAGCAATTATAATGCGAACTTGGTTTAAATTGAGAAAAATTTAAGGGATGTAAGGATCTTCCATCTTCCTTTCAACAATCCAAATCATCTCTCAATAACATTCCTTGCTTTGGAATGTTACATATTAAAGTGTTCCTCTACCGTCTCTAGTTGATGGCCATTGAATTCTTTAAGATGATAGCGTTGCCTTCGATACGGAGCAAGAAATCTATTTGCATTGCAATATTCAGAGTCAACCAAGTAATAACATCCTTCATAATTAAACAGTAAGTTATGATTGAGTAGCATAACTCAAAGAGAAACGAAATTGGATGTTGTAATAGAAAATTACCTCGAGAGACTCATAGACCATGAGGCCTTGAGATCCCATCTCAAAGCACACGACCATCTTGTGCAGAACCCTCCCAACCAGGTAATACATTTATGAATTGCAAGTTTGGGCAACAAACACCTAAAACATTAGTTGAAATAAATCATTTTCTTGTGCGATGTCAGGACTTATCTTCATTAGGAGGTGTAACTTTAATTAGTGTCCCATCTAAGGCTCCTAGACAACCTACAAATTAAAACTAAAAGGTGATTTAGCACATAAAAGTTATGATATTAATGTTATAGGTTAATTATAATGTTCAATTACCTGAAAACATTTCCATCTCTCATCTTGACAATCTTGAGTAATGGGCTCCGGCTTCTTGAGCAAAATATGATGCAATCTTGTAATTGCATGAAGAACTTGATGGAATTGCCGACTTACGGTTTCTTTACTACAGAGAAAAAGTAGGCCTATTGTCCTACTCTTTTTATGGTGAGCTAAGGTGTATATGAACATTGCTACAGCCTCTTCTACGGATGTGTTCCTAGTGTCTTTTAAACCCCCGACATCTCTTACCATATCACACAATATCCTAAAGGTTGCTCTATCCATACGAAGCTCACTAATGCAGGCATTATCACAATCCATGGTCAATCTAAACATCCATCTCATTCTCTCAATCCTTTTTTCTTCCTTTGTTTTAATTTCACAGATCTGATATTGAAGGTTCAAACAATAGATAACATGATGGATAGCAAATAACAAAACCATCATATTATTTGTTGTTTGTTGAAGTATCAAAAGTTGTTTTAGTTTGTGCTGTCGTTTGCGAATAAGGGGGTGAGCCATGTTGATCTACATTAAAAAAATTCAGAAAATAATTGTCCAACATATAGACAAGGCATGTTAAAAAGTTAGGCAATAGCAGTGGAAAAGAGATAAAACATGAAGCGAGGGTAATAGAGAAAGAAGATCAAGAAGAAGATTAGTTCCTATGCCCACTTTAAACCATATAGCTGATGTACTTCCAATTCCCAACTTTGATAAAAATAAATCAAGTTTAGGTCAATTGATTAATAAAGGATATAAATGAACTTTGCTAGTAGTGAATGAGTGATAATTGATATTAAAGGAGCTCAAATTGATGAGAATTTGCATGAAGAACAAACATTTTTTTTGTTGATTAGAATGTTAAGAAAAGCCTTTTGGAGAGAAAACTTTTCTAAATGTTGCTAAGTTGCCTATGTGTGGTAACAAATTAGTAATATGACATAACATAATAAGAAATGTTTGTTTTGATGTTTTTAAAATGGTGAATGACAATGATGTTGTGCAAGATCTTTCTTAAGTGATTAAAACTAAAGAAATTTGTCAATCACATTAGCTCAGTAAGCAAACAAGATTTTATTTTATAAACTTCTTGGAGAGCAAAGTAAAGGTTGGAACTAGTTCACTCTGATGTATGTTAACCTATGAGTGAGGTTTCACTAAATGAGAGTAGATTGTTCGTGTTATTTATATATGCATATACGTATAGTAGATATAGTTGGATAGTGTAGTAATACCATATTTGATAGTGTAGTTACACCATATTTAATAGTGTAGTAACGCTATATTGAATAAGGCAACAACCAAGAAAGTATGGGTTGCATCTATGAAATGGGAAATTTTCATGATAAATAAGAATGAAACAACACCAATAGTAGTAAAACATCATCAGCCCAAAGATAGAACACAACTTAAAATTGAAAGACACCGCATTGAGTTGTCATATCCTTTTCCTTCCATGTTCAATCATATGGTATAAACAAATTATGTTTCTTTATGTAGAGACATTTATATTGTGCATAAAATAGGAACTCTGGAATCTAAGAAATGCAAGTCCATAAATGAAGAACTTACAGGAACTCGATCTCGGTATTTCTTGATGATCTTGTTAGATTCTTGGGGTCGTTCACCTACATCATAACCCAGGACATCGTTTAGTGTAAACAAATATATATAACTTCTAACATCGAACATCATAACCACAGACATCGTTTAATGTAAACAAATATATATGACTTCTAACATCAAAACCTAGGTATTGCCAAAGATATTAGCATAAAGTAATAAAAGCAACAAACTTGTAAATGTAAGACTGAGAAAGAATAAGGATACAACAGAGTAATCAAGAAGGCTGACACAGATTTCAGCATATCATATTTCAATAGTAACACTTCTTTTAGCATTTGTTTCATAATATAAATGAAGTTGCTACAGGCTTTTATAATTCACTTCAGTGTTTGTATAGAACCTTTTATATAATTAACTTTCAAGTCAACTTAATCCTTTTCTGTCATTTGGATGGTGAGCTTTGACTATTCTAGGGATTTTCAAGTCAATTAAGTTTTGCAAATTCAAATTGATTTTTATCAATTTTGAACAAATATTAGAGATAAAAATTCTCTTTTAAGACTTAAACAGTAATATCGTTATTGTATCATTTAAATTTTCGAACAACCATAAAGCAACATTCTTTCAATACAAGCATTAACACGTGAACATGTATATATTGAGAATATAGTGTTTGAAATTATAAGACACCAAGTAAGGATGGCTTAAGGATTCAACCAATTCTTTATACAGTAATTACATCTATTGACAAGATGATACAACATTTGCAATTAATCCTATTATTCAATTTATATATGTATATTAGATATATATATATAAATACATATATAAATTATATATATATATATTGAATATATATATCCATGTATATATATGTGTGTATACATATATGTATATGTGTATATGTATATATATTACATGTATATATTGAGAATATAGTGTTTGAAATTATAAGACACCAAGTAAAGATGGCTTAAGGATTCAACCAATACTTTATACAGTAACGAGATGATATCACATTTGCAATTAATCCTATTATTTAATTGATATATGTATATGATTAATTGCAAATGTGATATCACTCTCTGTTCTTTCTTTATTGTTATTGTAATGTGTTTTCTGCGAAAGACTTCTCAGTGAGTCCAAGGGAACTCCATGTACCAGTCTTTTGAACTCAGATGCTAGCAATTCCCTCACAACTGATGTAGGAGTCAACAAGAGTTTGACTGATTATACATATATTATATGCCTAGTATGGTTCTTTCTTGTTATGGTAATTTGTTTCTGCAATGCCTTTTATATGCCTAGTATTGATGTATATATATATATACATTAATAAGAAAGAAAGCCAACAAAGACAGATTACCATATATATATATATCATGTTCTCTGATGGCTTTCTTTCTTGTTATTGTGATCTGTTTTCTGCAGTGTCTTTTATATGCCTATTATGGAGTTATGTCCTATCATTTGTATTGGACTGTGCTTCAAGCAAATTTGTATTCTGTTCTTGCAAAGTTTACCCATCATGTTTGAAGCTAAGCTTCTTTGTATCAGTGCTAGACTTAGGCAATTCCAAGACGTCAAGTTAAAAAGAAAATAAGGGGCATCTAATTCTTATGCGTCTCCCCAGGTAAGCAGCATCACAAGCAATCCTCTTTGGCATCAGGCAATCCTCTTTGGCATACATCAGCATCGCAATCTTCGACTACTATCTTTAAAGACCTCAACTTTGGAGTTTATAAATCATTCTAGTGTTTCACGATGAAGCACAAATAACTACCATCACATATTGACTGGAAAATTGATTCCTTATATCAAGCGGGGCATTTATAACAAATTCAAGAGCAGAGGCAAAACATACTGGTAAGGAAAATTACCTTTCTTCTCCTACTATCAACAGACTCAAGAGCAGAACGCAGTTTAGAAACCTGGGTTGCATCTCCTGCTTCCTCCATGGCTAATGTTCAAGCAATATCCTGATAAAAATAAAAGCAGCAGTACAAAGAAAAATCAGACATTCTTAGAATCTCAAAACAAATTGTAATGAATGTATAAAAAATTTTCTCAATACCCAGAACAAGAAATGAAATGGAGGAGGAACGACATTGATAGAGATTCAAGACAGAAAATACATAAGAATTATCGAAAACCTTAATCCAGTAGAAAAGAAACCCAGTAGCAAAGACACCCAGTAGAAATATGCTATATCGACAAAAACAAAATTGAAGAAGAAAGAAAGGAAGAACGTTACCAGTGCTATTCTTGGTTTCGGGTGTGTCCATGGTGGGCTACAGGGATAGTTTGTGGAGAGATTGGAGAGATTTGCCAAGGTAGACGATTATGGGTTAAGAGATGTTACAAAGAGAGTGAGTTCAGAGAAGTAGACATTATGGCGCCAGAACGCGCGCCAAGATCAGAGACATATCGTTTATTACCATTAACAAGATCAGAGACTTTAGATTTTTCTTTATCATGAGTCTCAAACGGAAACCTTGGGGAATCAAGTATAGAGGCCCTACATTAAACCAATTATCAAACCAAAGCTAGGTGAACTTGCCATTATTAATGTTATATTTGATTTCATGGCATAGTTTGCTTCTCAATTTCAGAATATTCATTATTGTCCAAAAGGAATTAATATAAGGTTTGATCTCCCAAACATTATGGTTTTCTAGATAGTGAGAGTAAATCCATTTGACCCAAAGAGATTCCTTGTCTATGAGGATCCTCTAGTTTCTTTTAATAAGCAATACATTTTTACTTAGCTGGATAGGTTAGATACCTAACCCACTCTCCTCCATAGGCAAGCCAACATCTTCCTGTTTCACCTTAGCATGAGGCTTCTAAAAAGCATCCTTTGTTTAGGGGAAATTCCTCATAATTTCTTCTAGGTCATCTATGATACTCCTACCTAGTGCCATATAAGAAATCTAATAGGCAAGCAAGTTATTAAGGATTGATTTGATTAGTTTAGCCATATCCACATAAGTAAGGATTTTATTAGCCCAATGGCCAATCCTCTTATGCTAGAATCAAAGATGGCTTAATAGTTAGCAAAAGTTGTCCTTTTAGTTGTAATATAAATGCCAAGAAACCTGAAAGGGAGCTTCCCAATGTTTAGAATTGTAACAGAAGAAAGATAATTAGCATGGTATTTAACAACTTTAGAAACAAGGATGAAATTATTTTCTCCATTGAAGCTTAATCATAAGAATGAACATAACCTAGTAAGAGATTCTATAATGACTTTGATGGATGTAGCTTCAGCTTTGCAAAATAGAAGCAAGTCATCTATAAAGGACATATTAAAGATCCTTTGGTTCAAACATTTAGGATGAAACTTCAAAGCAAGTTCTTTTCTATATTTTCTAAGCAAGTCTAGTGAGCAATTTTATGCAAATTGAAATAGGATCCCCTTTCTTAGTGCATGTTTGGATGGGCTTATACCAGTAAAGCTTTTGTTAGTAGAGCTTTTGTCAGTATAATGTTTTTTTAATAAAAGCTTTTCTAAGAAGCCAGTTGATTGTTTGAAATCATTTAAAACAGAGCTTTTTTGAAAAAGTTTCATACAGTAGACTGTTTGGCGACATAAAAATAAAAAGTACTTTTAATTTTAACTATATTTTATTTTGTAATAAAAATTATTTATTCATATAAATATTATTTAAAGTATATTAAACAATATGCAAAATACAATATATTAATTATTATATAATTTTAAACCATATGAAACATAAATGAAAATATACCTAATCAAATTTGAGCTTTTTAAAAAGTCAATATTTTGATTACCAAAAAAGACATTTATTAAAGAATTACTTTTTTATTTTACCGTCAAATATTTATTTATTTTTAAATGACTTTCGTAATTTTAAAAAAATACTTACCTCTCAAAAACTCATCCAACAGACACTAAGTGCTGATTATCCCATCAAATTAAACCAAAATCTTTCACTTGTTGAATCATTAGATTTCATGATTTGGTTCTTCGATTTTTTATTTCTCAAGTAACATCTTCAGATCTGACAAAAGAAAGGGGAAGATAAGATACTGAAGACTGCAGTTCAGGATAAGATTTACAGTTCATTGCATTTGTGGTATAGGTCTAAGGCTATCCTTAGCTACCTATCTTGTCCTTGGTCACAGAAAGAGTTAAAAACTTCTCGTCAATGGAAGTCTTGGACCTTTGGAAATCAGCTCTTAGGTTGTTAAAAAAGTATTGAAAGGATCGGTACCAACTTAATCCTGCGTAGGGATGGACATGGGCCGGCTTGAGTCGACCTCTCCAACTTGTTCGAGCCCTACCCTCTCTGAAGTGATCCAACTCGGTTGATAAAAATAACGTCGTTTTGTTGAACGACTGAAACAAAAGCTAAAGCAGTATGATAACACATCCTGCCAAAAGATCAAAAGCAAACTTCTTTCTATGGATTGGATGAATAACATCTTCTTTTTCAATTTAGCAAGAAGTATGAGAACAACATTTCTATACTTTCTATTATTCTACAGACATCAAAACTTGGCCAACATCATTAACTCGACCATCCTATACATAAAAAACTCAGGTGTTGGAAACAACTATTGAACACTTAAGCAGGAAACTATGAGCAGAATGTACAAAACTGCACTAGAAAACCAAAACACAAATTCGAATGAACCCTACATAGAGAGCTTCCAGCTGGCCGACACAAAACCATACAGGTGGAAGTCTCTGCTTCAGACTGATTATATAACATTTACTCTTCTGTAATTTCAAGTTTCTTAACCATACAAGGTGATAACTTTACACTGGGGTCGGATAAGGGAGGGAAATCATCTTCATCTTTCAGTTTGTACGATCGTTCTGCAGTCCTAGATTTTCAAACCAGTAGAAAACCAAGTAAGGCCCCACATAATAGCATTGACAAAAAAATATTACAATGCTTCATACCTGTGTTGATCCCTGGCCAGAACTGGTTTTGGCTGTTGCACTGTTGGGTGGATTATAGAAGCAGTTTGAGCTGTTGAAGAACCTCTGTTAGGCAGTTTACCAGTTTCTACATAGGAAGATGCAAACGATTGGTTCTCAATTAATCCCAATTCTACTGCTCTCTCTGACAGATGTAATGAACCATTTGCATATGGTTTGGTCTCATGCAAGGCAGGGTAACGAACATTTGAAGTTCCAGACTTTCCACTACCTTGATTATGCAATTGTGACTGTGAAAGCTCACGGCTACTTCTTTCCTGTATATTCGTCTCCTTGGCTGCTGCATTGCGAGCATTGTTACAAGGAGACCTTGGTGCCGAATTCCTTCCTCTCGGAGTTGACGGCCTATCCTTGTAGTGATTCTGCAAAAATTTCAATTATCGGCAATTTTAAGTTAGCTATGCCAACTGAACAACTGAATAACATAACTGCAGGAGACGAATATAGAGGGTAGAAAAAGGTGGGTCCATTAGTTGTTTCAAGTTTTACAACAAATTTAAATGTCTTTATATACAAAGTCTATGCGTAAGTTTACCATATCGGGAAAGTATGTCCCTGTTCCCCTTGGCTTTGGCATCTCTTCTATGCCAAATGCTGTACCATGTAGCACTGAAGAATTCATTTGATAGAATAACGGCCTTGGCATTACACCATTGACATTCACCTCAGGGATCAGATTCTGTCTAAACTGCACAGAACGTCTTATTACATCCCATGGATTCTTGCTCTGGTACTGTGTAAGGAAAGCAGGTGGCATCAAAGGAAGATGCGCATTATAGCCATACTCGTACAACCACTGACCACCACGCAAATTATTTAGGTGACTCTCACAGTCCCCAGAGAGATCTGCCAAGGAATATAGGGCTTTGGAGCTTCCAGAAGTTCCAGATGCCCAAATGTTGGACTCATCAGGCTGAAGATCTTCGAAGGAACAAGGAGCCAGATTGGGGAACAAAGGACTATGGATGGACCCAACAGGTGACCCAACTTCACAACTATTGCTTAAGTGGTTTTGATCCGGATCATTATATATTGCAGGGTTTCTCCCCTCACTAGGACCCGACCCAATCCCAGAAGACACTATCTTTGTTACAATACCAGATCTGTCCGACTGTTTCTGTTCTGAATTTTCATTTTTCTCATCCTCCGTGCCTTTGAATGAAGAAGAGAAATAGAGATGAGGTGCATGGAACACTCTACCCTTAGGGGATATAATCTCTGCAGCAGCTGTAGCAGAAGACTTACAAGCGTCATTTGAAATTAGAGGACCTTGAGTCCTTGAAGTTGCAAGATCTTTTGCATCATCCAAGAAGCGCTTTTCTGAAACAGCAAGTCTTTTTGCAGAATTTTGTGCACCAGCAGCAATTTTACTTGAACTCAGCTCCCTCCCTGACAACTTAACATTAGCGTCAATATTTGAAATTTTTTCATCTTCTAATATAGCTTTGCCAGCTTTCCTACTTGAATAATTAGACTCTGATAATCTATGGTCTTCTTGACACGGTTCCCTACCAGAAGATGGCATTATGGGATAAAACCTATATTGTCCATCCAACACAATATGATCTTGAACATCTGGCCTCTGTCCACATCCATGTCTATCCAAAGTATTTGAAAAAAAATTACAGATTTCGTCAGCGATGATTTGGTCTGGCTGACAAAGGATGCAACCAAGCTTTCGAGCTCCATAAGTGAACGCACTCCTTATGCGGTAGAAATTTCCTGAAAAATGAGATAGATTTTCTCAAGAATTAGACTTAGTTTCTGCTCAGTAACTTGATGCCATAAATGCCAACTTCATGGGTATAAACTGGAAAATTTCTCATAATATATGAAGATAAGAGGCGGATGCTATTGGCCTCCAAAATCTGTTATTGAATGGTCAAACCTTTACTCACGCTTCGGCCAAGGTTGTTATACTCTCTCAGTGGATCAATAATGTTAAGATGCTTCGGATAGAATGTTCGTGAACTTGTTTCAAATCCCTTCACGGGAAGGGAGAACATCTCAACACAGTCCTTGAGAAAGTCATTACTGAGCAAAAGATCATCACTATTGACTGGTTTCTCGACTGCAAATAGACAAAATTTTATAAGAATCTCAATAATGTAGCATGTCAAGATGTCCAGTGAGATCAAAAGGAAGAGTAAACATATTACCCAAAACTTCTGGGAGTGAGGATATCCGCACTGGTCCATTTAAACTTATGCAGTAGTTGTCCCAATCAAACTTGCTAAAATAGTCCAGAAATTTATATAGAACCTATAAAGAATAGCATAGCATAGCAAATGAATAGAGCCTACGAAGGCAAAACCACAGTACGTCAATGCAAATTCTTGCAGGACTCACAGCTAGAGGACCATTTAGCGTAGAGTGAAAGAGATGGAAAATGTAAAGAACCAATGTCTCCAATGCATAAGTAGATATCAGGCCATGATGAGCACCAAGAATACGACTTTCATAATAGCACCAGGCCTTAATCAGTATAATGCTGCGTTTGAAAAGATGATCTTTACCTATTAAACGATCAACCTGTACATGATCAGAAATAATCAGTACAAGGAACATATATTTTAAGCACAAAACAATCTTCCATTTGCAGAACAGAGGTATGTGGGATGCTCCATTTTGATTACAATTTTAACATTTACAGATCCCCAAACTTACCCACACCCAAATGAAATGAATTCATACATGTATGTGGATATATCTGTATGCATCTGCATTTGGAGAGCAGAAGGCAATGAAGAAAGGATTTGTATCAAATGCAGACAAGGATGAGGGGAGGATAAGATGAAAAAGTAACTAGAATTAGAATGAAAGAGCATGTTAACATCCATTCTCTATCAAATGTAACAACATTTAGGCTCCTTCTAAAGAAAGAAAGGAAAAGGAAAACAATGCCAACGTAAAGGACAATGAGAAAACATTTTAATCAGAGAGAGGCAAAAACTGGAATATATTATCTCAAGCAATTACAACTCTCAACTTTTTATAGCATAGCAAGTCATATATGACTAAAATGTTTAAAGAATAAGCCAAGAGGTGCAGTGAATTGGTGGAGCTTATGACAGAAATAATTACGAATAACAAGGCACAGATAGTAATCCTGACAACTCATCAATAATTGAAATCCTAAGCATATAGATTTCTGAAGAACGGTCACCTGTTCAAGAAAGCATAAAGTAGAAAGTCCTCCTAACCGATTGAACGAGATATCTACTACAATGTTCTGTACCAGGCATTTTACAAGCTTAACCTGCATCAACAAAAAGAAGTTTAAATGTCTACAAGCCAATTTTGTTAGAAAAAGCATTTCATTTCATTGCAACTGAAAAATAGAGAACCTTAAATGCACTTTGAATATTGTACGCAAATGAAGGACATTTATAACAGACCACTAAAACATAGTTTCTAAAGAGTTCCTTTGCAACATGATAGGGTACAATCAAATCAAACACCTCAACAAAATGAAAGAAATAGCATGTCCAAAAAGAACAAAGCTGCAAAAGATAGTTGCACATAATAGCTTTCCATCAACAAAAAAACAAGAGCTGAAAAAGAAATGGTCTGCCCCATTAACAACAAAAAGATTTAGAGTCATGTCAGCAAATAGATGCATCTTTAATTGAGCAACATTAGACACACAGATGCACATACAGTTTCACAAATATTTTTACTCTAGCATGGACAAGATGAAAACCTCTGCCCTGATTAATTGTACATCCTTCACTACGAACTCAGCAGACGTGTTCTGATCTTCATATTCAAGAACAGAACAGACGTCGTTAGCCAGTGCCTCCTCAAGATTGATACCACCAAATACCGTCAAATCAATATCTCCATCAGGGAGATATGTTTTTAGTGGAACAGATCCAAATGGAAATACCTGTAAATGTTACGAGTTAAAAGAGAACAAGATTGAAAATGTAGATTTCTGCTAGTCATGTTGCCCTTCCAGGTTCCATGATTTGTCGCAGTTCATATCGGGGAAAACAAGCACAAATCTAAATATTAATTCAGAGAAACCAAGTGTAACACAAGAAACAAATTTAGAGAAAAAGTAGAGTAAAAAAGCAGACATATAGGTAGTTATATTACAAGCGCAGAAACGCAACCAAGTAGAATAAAACATCTTGTTGAATTAAGTCCTTTTCCTTCAAAGATACAACTAAGCAATGTCACCCATGAAAATAACACCTAAGTAGAGCATGGGTCCATTACAAGGCTTAATTAAATCATTTTACTCTTGATGGTTATATTAGTTGTTATATTATTTCACTCTATGGGGGCTGAAACATCATTGCTATTACAAGAATAGTAAATGGGGTTTCTTAGACCGTCAATCATGTGGCGACCATTTATTAATTAAAAAGAAAGCTCATTGATCACCAAACACTTGGCAGAATTGAGCACATCATTTACGTGCTTTGAAAACTTACAACCTATGTCTATGTGGCAACCTCTGCTACTCAAAAGGAAGTTTTATAAACAGAAATTGCGTGGCAAGCATCTGCAGTCAGAAAGAAAGGTCAATAAAGAACCAGTCACATAGCTATCATCTCCTCATTGACAGGAGCTTCAATCTTCCTTCAATCAGACGGCAATTAGCAGCCCTTTAAACAAGAGTTCAATGAAACACCAATCCTGAGATAATATCTGCGTATCAGCAGTAGGTTCTTCAAGTCATCAACAACGTGGCAATTCCCCACACATTAAAAACAGCTCAAAAGAACATTCTGTTAAGAATCATTTAGAAGGCAGTCACATCTCAATAAAAGATCTTATTGACTGCCAGTCACATCCCATTAACAGATCTTATTGATTGTCAGTCACGTGGTGATCATCAGTTCATAAAAAAGAAGTTATATGAACCACCAATCAGAGGAGAGGCATCCCCTCACAGAAAGGAGTTTATATCAACCAACAATTATGTAGCAATGATTACTTCGTTAAAAACAGTTGCTATCAGCGAATGAGCCCAGGCAACCATTAACTCCAACAAGAGGAAGTAACTGGATGTTCGGTAGTATTTCAATCATATGTTCATTGGAAACAACTTATATTGAGTACGATCAGCTTCCCACCAAATGAAAGTTATGTAGAATCAACATTCACGTGTCAATTGTCCAATCCTCCGAATCCGATTCAATATTGTGATAATTACATGGCAATCATCCCTTTGAAAGAATGAAATGTCATTAAATGACATTGAAACTCCAAGCATAGCATGGGATAAACATCACAGAAAAGGACATCAATTTTCATAAATTCAGCTAATAATGATACATCTCTAAAAAAGCTAAGGTCATCTAATGGAAGCCAACAAAAAGATACAGTATAATGGTCAAATGAGAATAGCAGACAACTTTTCTGGTCTACCAAACTCTTAAGACAGAACCATTACTACAAATACCCATGGCCTTAGACATATTACGGATCAAACTTCCTAGATGACGCGATAGCACACGTTGCAACAACACATAAAATCACATAGTATCCATAAAACTAAGCAGAGTATGCATATGCCAGATAAGCACGTAAGCAGAACCAATTTCAGATGACCGGATTCACTACTAAAAGCAAGTAACACTAACGCTGATGCAAAAAAAAGCCAGTTAAAAAAGACGCAAATTACTTATAACTACAACTGAATCAGTAGAGTCGGTTATGTCCCAGTGCCAAAATGAGATACAGAGAAAAGAATGTGTGAAGAGGAGATGCATGCAATCACCTCGCAACCAATAGAATTCTTAATTAGCCTTTTAACGTAATCGATAACCGCTTTTCTTCTCCCCTCTGAGACGAGAGTCGGTTGAACCTTTGCAATGATGTCTTCCGTCACAGCCTCGGCTTTTTGCCAGTACTCCGTTTGATTCGATGAAAGTAACGATGATGACGACGACGATGACCGCTTCTCCTCCACGAAGACGACGTTTGGCTCAGGCGACCAAGCTTGGAGATCGCCCATTTAGAGGCTTTTCGCCGACTAAACCCAGGCAAGAAAGAAAGGAAACAGAAAAGGAACTAACAAACAAAACTAAACACCTGGACGACGATTATAACTCCGGCACCGGTCGTAGGCAAACTCGGAGGACGAAAGCATAAAGCCAAAGCCTCCGATTCAGAGATAAACAGAATCTGAATCGATCGGAGAGTTAGAGAAAGAAATAAATAATGTTTTGGGGGGAGCTACGGAGGGGGGGTTTTGGTAAGTAGGAAGAAGACTGCAAAACGACAGCGCAATCAGAAGGAAACGACAGGTGGAAACTCTGGGTATTCAATTTCAAAAGGCACGAAGCAGCCAAAAGTTTTCTTTGATAATTTTAAAATAATTGCAAAAGAAAATTTCTTGTAAAATATAATTAATTTCTAAATTTTAAAATTATACATATTAATTTGGATTTTTTAAATTAAATAATTTTAAAGATTAACATTAAATATAATTAAAATTTATGGAAGTTTTATATTTAGGTAAAAATCAAATAATTATCTCTAATTCAAAAAAATTAAATCTTTAAACTAAAATTTTAAAAAATTCTTCATAAATTTTAATTTTTAAAAATATATATTTCTCTCATATTTCAATTATAAAATAAAAATACACGACATAAATATTATATATAAATCAATCAAATGCTTCCCACACGACTATCTAATACAATTCTTTAACTCAAACTAAACTAAATAAACAAGACTAAACTAATAATTTATTACAGTTATCTTAAATTATTAATTTAAATAATTAGATTAATTTAAATTAAATTTAATTATTTAAATTAATTTTAATAACTGAGTTGAATTATCATATTAGTAATATTTAATTAGCTCGTGTATTATCTCGAAATTTAAGGGAAAGTATTTTAAAAACTTCAAATTAAATAAAGCTTTTTAATAAATTTTTTTAACTATTGAGGAAGTGATATTTATTTTACTCTTTTATCCTAAAAATAATCATATTATGAACAACAAAAATTAATTTTCTTTTATAATTTTTTATTGCTTAAAATATTAATTTTATGTGTTCCCATAAACTCCAATCCCAAGCATTAAAAAGAAAAGAAAAAGGTCAAGCCATTGGGATTGAGTAATAATAAATAACAACAATAATAATAAAGTTATTGGGATTGAAGAATAATTAATAATAGCAAGGCAAGAGGGAAGGGGAGTGAAAGCTCTTAAAGTCTTGTGATATGCCCTTATCCCAAGAAACTAATAAATTCTTTTAAAAATCCATGTTGGATGCTAATTTATTATTAAATCTCACATTAATTACTCTATTACCATGTACAAATTAAGTATCCAAAAAATGATTTTTTATTTTTCATATAAACTACAAATTTTTAATTTTTTTAATATATATTAAATAAAATTATTAGATGTATATAATAATATATATTTTTATATAAAACAATCATTATATTTTTTGGTTTATTACAATGAAATTTGAACTTTTTTTATTTTATTTAGTATTTAATTGTTAAAAAGGTCATATATTCTTCATTTGATTTTTTTTACTTATATCTTGGATATCATTTTCTCTTATATTTCTAATAAGAAATAGTCTAATAAAATCATGTAATTTGGTTAAGCATTGCATGATGTAAAACTTTAGGGCTAGCATTTGAGCGAATAGTAAAATTACTCATTTGTGATCAAATGGCACGAGTTAAAGTCATGAAAATAACTTCTTTATAAAATATAAAATGAAAGGTTGTGTATAATTGATGACTATTTCTCGACTCTCTTGCAAAATAAGGCAAAATAAAGAGCCTTGTATACTAAAGCTTGCCCTTTTTTTTAAGTTTGTCACTTATATAAATGATTTCGTGACTTTGAAAACGACATTAATTAGACAATGTAATATGTGGCAAAATCATGACAAGTGTTATATCACGTACCATTTTTATTTTTCAATCACTAAATGAAACAAAAAGATACCAGTGAAATAAACATCAAATTAAAAAAAAAGGAGTATATGATAAATTTTAGAAATGATTAATTACCAAAAAAGTTCAAACTTTCGTCAATTTTCAATTATAGTTTGAACTTTAAAAAGTAACAACAAAATGTCTAAATTTTCAAATTTTTTAAATTATAGCCAAAACTTCAAAAAGTGACAATAAAATGCTCAAACTTTCAAATTTTTTCAATTATAGCTTAATATTATCTGTTGTTTTCCCAATGTCCTTAACCTTTACGTAGTGTTTGGTTAGCGTCTTCAGCAGACAGGGACGGGACAGGACGGGACAGAACAAGAATTGAAGACAGTGAGATGTTTAGTTGCGGTGAACATAACAGAGATTTTTGTCTTCGTCCTGAGTACAAAATGTGTTTGGTTGTCGGGGACAGAACAGAAAATAGTGTTAATGACGGAAATGCCCTTGTAGTATAATAAGAATAATAGATGTAATTCATTG
>JANZLC010000004.1:29750400-29773738 GCA_026413385.1 Erythroxylum gracilipes
ATGTTGTGTTTAATTTGAATAGTTTATGACCGATAGAAGAGAAAAACACGAGAAAGCAGAAACAGAGAGAGAGAGAATAGGCTTCTGGAAATCTATATATCCTTTAGTGGATCTTCACGACTATATTTATAGTCAATAATCAACAACAAAACAAAATATCCTAAGCCCACTAATTATCTACTTCAACACCACGTACCCCACCTTAACCCACTAATCACTCACGTCTTTCACTCCATCTCTTCCACGTAGTAGCGTCACATCACATTATGTCCCTTGATTTCATCTGTTTTTTTCAATGTTTTTCAGATTCACTGTTGTATACTCATGTATCCTTAATCACATGAAAAGAGATATACACTTCGTGCTATTATAGTCTGTAAGATTCTGAATCCTTTTCTTTGCAAATGTGATGCATTGACTATGTTTTTCCGGAATAGATATCGAGATCCATCCCAATCTTCACCAACATTTCTGGGATCCTCAGCATTGGCCTAAACATGTTCTTGTGAGATACACCTGGTTAGTTGTAGAATCAATCCTGTCTGCTATATGCTTCTGGTCTTTAGGATTTTCATTGTGTGGTCTCAAGTTTCAATATTGCGGTTTAATGATCTCTAATTTGCGCAACTTGAAGGAACAAAATCATTATTTTTGTTGCTTGGATAGAATATTAAATCTAAACTCTAAAACCTGAAATATAATTAATAGGTATAGAACCTTCATATCAGATCCATTACCTTTTCCTTATTTGAAGAGTGTAATTGGATGCTGTACAGACCTTCCTTTGCCTTTTGTGCTGCTATCAAGAGCTTGCCGATGACGTTGGATGTGTTTTGATTTAGGAAGATTGCAGACACAAATAACTTTGCCTATCTTTTTATGTGCATATGACAGGAAAGAACAATCAGAGATTGATGTTAGTTCTGGATTTTACATGTTGTTTGGATCCACTAATCATCTTTTCTCGATTCAAGGCAGGTCATGATTGTTATTGCAGCCCTTTGTACAAATAAATTATTTTTGTAATGGAAAACAAGGTTGTTGATGTCCTTTATGTTCTCAATATACATCTTACAGTCTTCACGCATCAAAATAGCAAGGTATCATTCTTTGGAAAATAGACAAAATAATTTTGAACTCTGAGCAAATTGGGTTCAAGTTCATTAGAGATTGGTTCCAATACTAAATTTTGCAACCCTTTTCAGGTTTCTGAGGGAGACACAATTGTAGAAAGCAGCATTGCTGCTGGAGAAAGTGGCAAAGTTTTGACTGAGGAACACGAGTTTCAGTGCTAAGGTACTTGCACTTATATGTAGTTTTGGTATAAGTAGAGTGAAATCGTAACACCTGGAATTTTTTCCTGTGAACAAACTGATGAATCCTCACAACTAATCTTGTAGAATGTTAAGTGTGATTACAGCTAGGAATATTGTGTATTTCTAAACAGACGACAAGCTATATTTGATATACACAGATGCATTTATCAACGATCACAAAGCCAAGATCTACTTTCTATTTAGAATATTAACAACAACACAATAAGACTGACATACCTTCGATCCTTTACATAGAGTCTTGGTGCATTCTTTTAATCTTGGACACCACATCCTATCAAAATCAACAACACCTTGTACAAGAGAGGAAGCTAATGGTAGAAGACCTAATATTCTGTTTTCACACCTACACACAATATTCACACCATCCCACCATATGTTATATTTTATAACATGTTCTATCCTAAGGGATAGAAAAGGATAATTTTGCCATTTTAAGGATGTTATGAATTATAGTTTAATGGGTCAACATATAATTATTAGAGTATTATCATGTATTTCAAATGCAATTAGTAAATTATTAACCATCCTATTATAGTCATTAAACATACATTAAGCAATTTGATTAATGATCATGCATATAGAATTAATGTTGTGATTATATTAGTCTACATATTTTTAATAATATTATCTTTAACAGGATATTTAGCATTCACAATCTAGGGAGACCTTCGTTATAATCTTGGTTTGGGTAAAAGCCTAAAACTATGATATATTCGTTAATAATATTTTATAGGCCTAAATAAAGTGAAAAAAGGCCTATTTGTCTTTACGTGTGTCAAGAATGTCTCTCATAAAAAATAAAATAAAGCAAAATAAGAACAAATCAAGAGGTGGGCCTTAAGCAAGTGGCCATTTTTCCCTTGCCCAAGCCGGCCTGCTTGCATTCCAAGCTTTCAGCATTCCCAGTTCAGATAGGAATACGAAGTCCACTAAGACATCTCTTCACTTCTACTACGAGTATAATTGCAACTCCACAATGATTTACTTGAACTAATTGGACTTTTGAAAGAAACTCCCGAAACTCTCTCAGAATTCTCAAACTTTTTGTATTCTCTGAACACGTTCCTTACACCGTAAAGAAGCAGTAGCTTGTAGACATATATCTTTCATTCGAATGGGTGTGGAGGCTTGATCATATCAAAGTTGAAGAGTACATTTAGGAAGAAAGTACTTGAGTGGCAAGTACGCATGTTAGTAAGAGCGGGGAAAGAGTAAGTGCCACGCTTTGTTCCAATCTCCTGCATGTCTTCTCTAATCTTTAAGCATTTACTTTATCAGTACAAGGAAAAGGAATACCCTTCACCTGCTATAGAACCATCAGGTTGCATTGTTCTCCTCGTCTCTTCGATGAGGTCCTCAAACGCTCCATGGACGACAACCATTGTAATGATTTGGATGAGCTTAAGCTTAGGATCGTATAATTGCACCAATTGACTTATCTATTATAGGAAGTTACGTGAAAAAAAGAAGTGTGTATGCTTTAGTTTCTTGCTTGCAAATTTGTAATGTGCTTTGATTCTTTTTATTGTAAGTATTTGTGTACTAATTGATTGCTTGTAGCTGTTATAAAGGTTTTCCTTCAAGTACGAACATGTTTCTGTAAGATGCGTCAACTTTTTTGTACAGTAATCTTACTTAGCTTTGCTAAAGCAAGATTCAGCCTTGTCTCATGATCATCGATCAACTTACACGTTCTTAAACGCCTTATGACCCTCGCAATATTTCACTTTTACACCTTTGTAAGAAAATTACGAAAGAACTAAATATTCATGGCAAATTGGCAATAATGAGAACAAGAAAGAGATACAACAAAATGTCAATCTTTATTATTTTTCTCAAAGTATACAAAGGATGCTCTCTTAATCTTAGCAACACTCAAATGAGCTATTTATAGGCATTCTATTAGCTAAGATCATAATTTTATCTTTATTATATTACATCACACTAACCAAAATAATGACATCTCTATCTAATTAGGTCTCTATTTAATAGGATTAAGCTACATCATAATAACAAGATAAAAGATTACACGTAATTTATCCTTATCTTTGACAATGTCTACTATCTTCAGAAGATTCTCTCGCGTGATCTTTATTCTTTAGAGTTGATGTTCATCTGTTGTGATTTTATTCGTCACATTATCTAAGTTCTCTTCATTTTTATCGATGATAATGAGTCTTCCAAGACAATAGCACACTTGTCTGTCTAATACTTTCTCATGCTAACTCCATTAGCCATAGATCGTCCATTTGAGCATACTCTAAGTTCTTAGTCTATCAAAAACCTAACCTTAGCCAAGTCAGCTTGTACAAGGTCCAAGACTTTCCCAAAATTCACACCATACTTGGTTTATTTGCTAAGTCACTTTGAAACTCTCGCATATTCCCGTCATGTGTGTAATTTAGCTAACTTTTCACTTGATGTCTATCTCAAGCTTTCTTTTGGTTTCACTTTTGAATTTTACATTTCGTCGAATATTTTCGTCAATGTACACCAATGCATGTCAACACTTAACATTGCTTTTTTTCCTCCTTGCCTCCTTGCCTTCTCGCAAGTCTTTGCTTTGTTCTGTTATTCCGTGTATCAAACACTAGTTAAGGCTTACCAATGCCTACACGCAGTGGCGGATCTACAATGGGGGCAACTGGCCACCGCCTCCAATAGATTTCTTAAAAAAAATGATTTTTTAAAGTTTTGCCCTCATAAATTTTTTTTACTCCTATTAAGATTTTGCCCCCATTAAAAATAAAATTTTATCCCTATTAAAATTTTGCCCCCACTTAAAAAAGTTTCTGGATCCGCCCTTGCGTACACGGTTTCGTTATCTAAGGGGTCTAACAATAGCCATGTACAAACGTGGAGATGAGTGACTGACAATTATGGCTTCATGTCCTTAACTTTTTTTAAAGTTTTTTTAATTGTGGGTTAATCATAGAATTCAAATAGTGATTTTTTTAATTCCGATTTAAAATTAAGTAATAATATTTAATTTAATTGCATTACAAGTTTAGCATGTCTTCACTTCTAACTTATCAACCTTAAATCATCAAGGTAACAGCCAACTTTCAACTTTGACTTGAACTTATAAACCAAATCCGGTATTCTTAATTTTTTTAAGAGGAAAAAAATACAAAATTTCTTTGTGATTTAATTAACTAAAAAATTATTAATTTTTAAAATTCTTTAAAGAATTCATTTATATCTTTTTATCTTTTTATTGGAAAATACTTAATTCTTTTAAAACTATTTAAACCACACAAGATACTCTATATCTTTTTATCTTTGTTTAATTGTACAAAACAAGACAGAATTGAAACATAGGAAAGCCATGTATTGTGTTGAATATAGAATAGAAGAGAGCAACTGTTCTTGCCGCCCAAACCATGGCAGTGACAGATGTTGCCGCGAGGATTCAGGGCAAGACGTTGCAACTACTTGGAAAACAAAAAAGATGGGTAAAGATACCTAGAAGTGATAACCCACCAATAATCACACAGGTTTAGAGGTGGGAACTTAACTAAGCATCAAAGTGGCAACCCAATGAGGAATTTTGAGTTGGTCCCCACTAGAGATGGATTCATTCATTACTTAATAGTACTCGAGACTTTTGATATGGTTTTGGTAGTGATTGGAGGTGAGGAACCAACCATGCAAGTTGATGAACTAAAAATCATAATCTTTTGCTTTGACAGAAGAAGATCTGCACATGGTGAATCATGGGTTGGTCGAAATCCGCATCTTTTTTATGCAAATTAAGAGGAAGCTTTTGCTCAAGTTGCAATGCCAATGCACGCATGCAGAACTTGAAAAGTAAGTTTGCTAATTCTCCTTTTCTTAATCCAACACAAACTGAAGGAATCAGTACTACTTTACATAGAACATGACAGATTCAGCGTGAACATTTAGCTTGATTACCAAAAAAAAAAAAAGTTAAGTTAATTAGATAGAACATTTTTATAGTTTGAACTTTTTTATACTCTAGTCCCTAATTTTTAAATTATATTAAAAATTCTTATATCATTCTCCTTTAGGTTAAGATATTGTGTAATTACTTAATGTTGTGTAGTTTGAGAGATGTAATATCCGATTGAGTTTGTCAGATTTTGTAAATTTGAGAGTTTACAACAACTAAGGTTGTGAATTATGTGAAGTGTAACGTAACATCTAATTAGGTCACACGATACTATTTATCTAGTTTTTGTTAGGTTTTGATGATTATAATACCAACCTTTAAGTGGTATATAATAATTTTTAAAAATCAGAGATTAAAAAAAACAAAACTACAAATCAAGGGAGTATAAAAAATTAACAAGTGTTATTAATGGGGGGCAATCTGTGCCAGTTTTGCTATTCTAATTTTATTCTAATCTATCTTATCTATATATTTATGTGGGTCATATAAATGTGTGAATAAAATAGATTGAAACATAGCAATTTTATTCTAATCTATCTTATCTATATATTTATGTGGGTCACATAAATGTGTGAATAAAATAGATTAAAACCGAATTGGAACAAGAAAACTAACAGGTGATTTCATTTGTATTAACGGAGCCCTGTGGGGAAGGCGTTGGTTATAGTTGTTTCTGTTAAACTTTTGAGGAATTCTAGTACCCACTTGTCCTTGGTTGTATCTTGTTCTTTTGCTTTGTCCTATGCTTTGTATCTTATTCGCTGAAATTATATCATATTCCTTACCTAACTTAAAAGTTGGATGAACAATGCTATAGAATGATAAAAGATAGAGTAAAAGTAGCAAAATTTTCCTATAATTTAAAATTCTCAAAAAATCTTTTTTATTTTTAAATTTTAAAGAAAATTTCCTTTTTTTTGGTCTTTGATTAAAAAATAATGATAACATAAATATCTATCATATACTAGTCAAATATTATTTATATAACGATTCAACTTTACTCTTAAATTTGAATCAAACTAATTAAATATAACTCAAATTAATAGTTTATTATAATTTTTTTAAATTATTAATTTAAGTTAAATTTTGGGTCAAATTTAAGAGATGAGTTGGATTATTATATTAGTGATATTTGATTAGTTTACATTTGATGTTCATACTATATGTGTTTTATTCTTAAATTTAATCTGAGTTTAAGAGAATGAAATTTTCTAAAAAAAAATAAAATTATGAGTTTTTTTAGAATTTTAAAAATCAAGAGTTTTTTTTAAAAAATTTAAACTATATGAGATGTTTGTGTCTTTTACCCTAAAATGTATTCTAAATTTGGATTTAAAATTTTCAAGAACTATCCATTATTCATACATCATTTTAAGTTTGAATTTTCAATTAATAATCTTTTCTGCTGTTTTAATATGAAATCAAATTTACTAACATCATTTTAGTAAAAGTTTATATTTTAATATCATTTATAATGTTATAAATTTAAAATAACACGATATTTGGTAAAGTAAAGTTATAGATATTACTTCTCATTGGTAGACATATGATGTCTCTATACTAATTAAGAGTAAGGCTGCATATTATTAGAGCTTCTTAGACTCCGCATTCTAGCGACATTGATACTGAGTGTTGGTATTATGTTTTTTTATTGTTGATAGAAATGTGATCTTTTTAAGTTATATACATTATTAGTCAAACTATTTATTTAACAACTAAAAGATTAGGCTTTAAACTCATCATGCTTGTCTTTTCATTATTATAATTATTATAACTATCATTATGCTTTTGCTAACTCATATAATTGAAGTGTTATTAAGAATTGAAAAAGATACAATACTATATAATCTTCATATCATTGATCAAGGACTTGTCACCAAAAGGTCGATCACATGACTTGAACTTTAACATAAATGTGGGGAAAAGCTAAAAGGAGTGGTGATTAAGTTATAATAAGAGTATTATAAAACTATAAAAGAGACTCCACCCTCCACCATTAAAGAATGATTCAGAAATCGAGAAGTAGAGGAAGAAACATGCAAATCAATGGAAGAAAGAAAAAACATGTTCTTCTGTTTCCAGTTACGGTGACTGATGAAGAAAGTCCTTACTAAACTTAGCACAGGTCAGGCCTACAATGCAAGTGGATTCCATGTCTAGATCCTTAGGTACTCAGAGCCATCTCGCTGGAAAGTGGTGGTGATACACTCGAACAACTCATAGCTCAAGTGATGGGAAATGAAAGAGTCCTTTATTTTAATATGTTGCAAGTTAGTTTCGAATTATTGATTTACACAAACTCTTATATGTATTCATGACCTTGTATAAGATGAAGTTGAAGTGTTAAGCATAAATAGTGTTTACAGCCACATGGTGCTTTAGATTGACAAGCATTAAAAGCATTTGATCATCTAAATGTATTTTGGAAGAGTCGTTAATCCCTAATTAGTTCTTAATCTGATGTTAAGTGGACTAGAATAAAATGATTATATATGTTAATGTAACATATATAAATATATCTTCTTGGCATAGCTTAAGCAAGCTTTTTAATATAGTGGAGTTTGCATGTCTTCTTATGATATGATGCCATATATATATAACTTAAGCAGGCTGTTTAATATAGTAGAGTTTGCATGTCTTCTTATATATTGAAAAGAAAAAGAGATGTTAATTTTTTTATAAATTTATAAAAAATTTTAATTATTTTAAACATGCAATTCTCTTAAATCTAAATTTAAATTATTGTTAGAATTAGTATAAAATGGGGGTGATATAAACAAACAACAACAATAACATTCAATAAGAGTGGTGCTGAAATGCAAGGTCTGAGGAGGTTCAGTATTATGCAGCCTTATTCTTGCTTGATAAAGAGATTATTTATGATAAACCCACATACAATGCAAAATAATGATAGTACAAAAATATAAATAAATACGTAAAAATAAAAATATGAAAGTATATAATTCATTATATATATATATATATATAACATAGTAAAGATTAATAATAATAATCTACAATACATAAATTGAAATGTGTATTTTCCAATTATAATTTAAAAGAATTAAGGATTAAAAAGTAATTAATTAATAAAATATTTTACCTCTCAAAATTTTAAGATATCATATTTTTCTTACTTTTGTCTTCTTTCTCTAACATCATTCTTCTTATTGATGATAATGAGCTGATCTATGAGTTTAAATTTAGATATTTTCAATAACTCAATTTATGGGTCAAATTAAGCCCATACTAGTTCAAGACCCAATTTTTTTAATCAAACAATAACATTTTGCTTAAAAAAGTTAGGCCTCAAGCAGACTTAAGCTTAGGTAATTCAGATTCAAACTTAATTAAAAAATAGACGTTATTTTACATAATTAATTTTTAAAAAATATTTTAAAAAATTAGCGAGACAGGCTCGAGAGCCAAGTCATTGCTATCCCTAATTCTTCTTACTTTCTCTTATTCATTCGTATAAAGGTTTAGCTTTTGGATTAGGTAATTAACAACGCATTTCTACTTTAACCTAGTGATAATTATTTACTCAATCGAACATGTTACGTAAGTTTTACCAAGGGGACCGCTTGTACCTTAACCTAAAGGCTAGTGGTAATATATTACTAGTGCTTATGTCATCCGTTACGACACGCTATTTTGGACTCTTTAGGTTTTATACATACAAGCCTAGTACTATTTTTATTTTTATTTTAATTATAATGTTTTGAGAATTGTGCTTATCCTCTTTAATATATTTAATTGTCTCATAATTATTTTATTATTGTTTCTCTAATTTTCATTTAAAATAACATAATTTAAAAATAAATAAATTTCAATGCGACATCAAAACAAGATAATAGTGGTATAATTTATATAATAACTAAATGACAATATATAGATAATTTTTAAAATACAAATATTAAAATAAAAGATCAAAAATTGTAAAAAATAGTATAAGAATCCTTATTTTAATTAAATTTTAGTTAAAAAAATGCATAATGGACTTTATGAGAAATTGATACTATTAATTTAGATTTAATGTATGTTGTAAAATTCCCACTAGTAGGATATATATCTCCCAAATTATTATTGGGTAAATTTTTAAATTGATCTCTAAATTACGCCAATTAAATATTTTGCACTAAACGATTCTTGTACGATTCAAAATAAAAAGCGTCAAAATAAAACCTTATGATAGAGTATATATAATTAGAAGCATAGGGACTAGGAGTGTAGGTCCGTGCTTTTTGAGTTCCTTTGTCTCAATGTCTCTTCTCGTTGCTCCCTTCCCATAAACCCTGCAACAAATATAGTTTCAAAGCTCCTAACCCTCCTCCTAGCTAAGAAGCTATAACCAACAAAAGAAACTTACACTACCTTCTGTTCTAACGTTGTGGTCTGGTTTTTTGTGAACGTTAAGGTTGTTTTTGTTTCTGATCTCTGTCAAATGAGCTTTATCTCTTTTACTTTGCATGCATTTAGGAAGGAAAGATAAGTGTCTCACTACCACTACTGATCAAATGTTGTTCACTCTGTTTTGTTCTTGTTCTCTTACAGTTGTTTGATCTCGACAACATTCGACCAGTTTTGTTTCTTTGTCGGGAAAAAGAAACACTACGTGCCCTGCATTGTTGCTCAACCTCAAGGGACTATGAACGGAGAGGATTCCATTTCAAGGGATGGTGGTGTGTACATTGATGAAGAGCAGACCACCACCACCATAGCACATGGACTCGTCGGACAATTACCGGTCGGTGGTCGTCTACGACTCAAAGAGGTCTCTCTCTCTCTCTCTGTTACATGTCCACTCTATGCATGCTTCTACTTCCTCTTTCTAGTCCTTCCCCAGGATGGTTTTGTCACGGTGGTCGGAGGTGGATAGCTCTCACTAGTTAAGGGTTTAAGATATAATATATAATCCTATATCGTGAAATGGTTACATTTACATTAACAAATAATACATTAAAACCGAAATTAATTTGAGTTTTAAATCAGAAAATATTCATAAATGTCATAGGAAAGAACAAGTAATTTATTTTTATTCGGTATTATTAATAACACAATCTAAATTATTTATTTGTTTGTTAGTGTATTTATAATTTAGATAATATTAATTTTAATGACTCGAGCTTTTAATTCAAAATTTAGTAAAATTTTTAATATAGATAACATAAATCTTTCGAAATTGAACATTTTCTTGTATAAAAAAAGTCAACATATTCGTACGATAATATGATCTACTAGTTAAATAAATAATTAATTATAGGAATATATTAATCATTTATATATTAACTTTAGAGTTCAATATATTTTTCGTTACATGTTATATTTAATTATTTGTTTTTATCTTTATGTTTTTCTATGAATAATAATGGATTATTATAATATATATAATTAGGTTGATTAAGGTTTTTTAAGTTTATTATTTAATTTACTTAAAACATTGTATTGATGTTAAGTTTATCAAATTAAAGTCTCATTGTTTATTTTTTATAATATTAAAATGACCTTTTGAATTTTGTAATTGAATAAAATACTTAAAATTTATCATTTACTGGTATGGATATGGGTGACAATTATTTTTTAATACAAATCAAGAGTATAGATAAAAGTATGGGACAACTTTTACTAAAAGGTATTCCTGTCTCTATCTTGTATAATCTTAATTAAGGCAAGATTAATAACATTTAGTCAAAACGAGTTTTAATTCCGATATTGGAAAGTTCGAATCCTTTCATCGGGCGCCATAGCTTTTTTAAATCTTAGTATTCTATATATATCAAAGGCAAGATTAATGTAAATTTTTTTATAAATTTTATCATATTCAAAAAGGTCTGTCGAATAATTATTTTATATCTCTTCTAGTTAAAAAATTTCTTTCTAATAATTATAGAATAATTAGAAATTTTTTTAAAAATATGAGTGTCTGTTTCTCAGGACAATAATATATTATAATTTGGTGATCTCATTTATAAAATCAACGTTCTAAAAAAGTATTAAATATCAATTTGGTATCCCATAAAATTAAATAAGTATGTTCTATAAAACCATGAATATCAATCTCATTGGTCTCATAAATACCATACTAAGAACAGCTTCTTTTTATTCTTCATATGATAATGCTTAAAGTTGATATCTTTATGCAAATCATTCAAGTAAGTTCAGAAAAAGTTATTGAGCTATCACTTGGGAGATTTCTTACCAATGAAGTGTTACGGACTTGCATGGTAGGTAGGAGAAGAAGCAGTTTCCTTAGGGAAGATTGCCTGTCCACTAATGGTGACAGCTTTGCTTATGTACTCAAGGTCTGTAGTGTCTATGCTTTTCTTAAGTCGATTGGGGAAGATGGAATTGGCAGGAGGAACTTTAGCAATTGGATTCCTGAACATCACAGGTGTCTCAGTCATGAGGGGACTAACTGTGGGTATGGATCCAATCTGTGGTCAAGCTTATGGAGCAAAGAGATACACTGTACTTAGCCAAACTTATCAGAGAGCCCTCCTCCTCCTCTTAATTGTTACAGTACCCGTTAGCTTCTTGTGGTTGAATGTTGAACCAATCTTCCTCAGGTTAGGCCAAGATCCTGAGATTACAAGGTTTGTCAAGGATTTCATTGTTTTCTGCATACCTGAACTGATAGCTCAAGCTGTTCTGAACCCAACAAGGTCGTTCCTGAAAACTCAAGGCATTACTTCTCCTATTACCATATCCGCCATCGTTGCAGTATTACTTCACACTCCAATCAACTACCTTTTCGTAGTTCACTTTAAGCTAGGAGCAAAAGGGGTTGCACTTGCGCTTGCTTGTAATACAATTAACATGAATATAGGGTTGTTTATTTATATAATTGCCTCCAAAACCTCGTTAAAACCTTGGCAAGGACTTACAGCTCTCTCCGTATTCCATGGCTGGTGGTCTCTGATATCTCTAAGCCTGCCTAGTCTGATCTCAGTTTGCCTGGAATGGTGGTGGTACGAGATCATGTTGTTCCTTTGTGGGTTACTCAACAATCCAAAGGCAAGTGTAACTGCCGCAGGAATCGTCATTCAAACAACTGGTTTGATCTATGTGTTCCCATTCTCTTTGAGCAATGGCTTGACCATACGAGTTGGTCAAGCACTAGGTGCAGGACGACCACTTCATGCACAACGGACAGCCATTATTGGGATTTCCATTGCATTTGCATATGCCGTCACTGCATGTATTCTCATAGCTTCTGTGAGATCAGTTTGGGGACGATTATATACCAACGAACCACTGGTTCTTGACCTACTCTCAAAGTCACTTCCTATTCTGGGGTTATGTGAACTTGGAAACTGTCCACAAACAGCTTCAAGTGGAGTATTGACAGGGACTGCACGACCTAAACATGGAGCTCGCATAAACTTGTGCTCGTTTTACCTGGTTGGACTTCCAGTCTCGCTGATCATGGCGTTCAAGTTTAACATGGGATTTCAGGGACTATGGCTGGGACTACTAGCAGCACAGTATACTTGTTTGTGCATGATGATTTACACATTAACACAAACAGATTGGAAACATCAGGCTAAAAGAGCAGATGAACTGACATTGGGTGTAGAAGAAGACAGGAATGACTTGGAAAGCAGCTTAATTGACGCAACTAATCAATGAGTTCCTGCCAGAACAAAGTAACTTCTAACAAATCAAATTCATTCCTGGATTACATCATAGCATAAGAATACAAATCTTTACCAGAGAGAAACGATCGAATTTGCTAAATCCCAATGTTTTAAACCGATCTTTCTTTCTTTAATTCGCAACCCAGATTAGGAGATATGATGAACATCCTATTTTTCAACTCAACTACACATGATTTTTGACATTAATGAAGGAAAGAAAGACACTTCCATGGCTTTTCGTTTTCCTTAAGATCCACCTTATGGTTCTCAAATTGGAAGGTGAAATAGTTGGAATTCAAAGGTTCTCAATAAAATTTATCTTTGACAAGATTTACTTCGAATTTAAGCTCAAATTAAATTTAAAATTTATGAATTTTTCCTACCTATGCTCTTTCGATTGACCCAGTTATACAAAACTTGTTTAGTATGAAACATCCAGTTGACGTAATTTGTAGATTATTGTGTCAATCCAAAAATTTACCTAGTACGGATCTAAAAGATAGCAACTTAGTTATAATTCAAAATTAATAAATACAATTTAAATAAGTAATTAAATTATTCCTCAAAAAGACTAATTTTTTAAGTTTGATAATTTAAATTTTAATTTAATTAAAAAATTTGAAAATAATTTCTTTATTAATTAAGGATAATACTACGTATTATTAGATATTCCCAAACTTCAGTAAATGAAATTTTTATTAGAGTTATTGTTTTTTACTGAGAATTATTATTTGTTAATTTATTAATTTTGCGGTCGGATTAAATTGAGTTGGGCCCGGCGGATCAATTGCCATGATCAGGGATATGGCATGCACTAGTTAGGCCCAACATCTATCTATCTTCTTTGTTTTTTGTTCTTCTTGTTTCTTAGAGCTGATCTGGCTCGTTTCACCAGCGGCGGAGGCGGTCATTAGGAATTGGTGGCCAGTTTGGAAGGTACAAGAAAAACAACTACCTACAAGCTCCTTTCACCTGCGGTGGCGGCGGTCATTAGGAGTTGGTGGTCAGTTTGGAAGACACAAGAGATAGAACTACCTACCAGACTCGTTTCCCCGGCGGCGCGGCGGTCATTAGGAGTTGGTGGCCAGTTTGGAAGGTATAAGAGATACATCTACCTACCTGCCTCGTTTCGCCGCCAGCGCCGCTACTACCTAGCATTAATGAGACCCAACCATTCGTCTTCTCCATTATTGCCCCACACGTGTCCCCATGTCATTGTCTCCAAACTCAACTCTCCATCACTGTATGGGACCCACTGTCCATCTCTTCCAAACTTGGAGGGTGTACCGTACACTGAGTGTCTCATTCTTATTCGTTTGTGTGGTTTTCGATGTGGTCCTCTGTTTTCTAAAAAAAAAAAGGTAAAGTCCTCTGTTTTTAAGACGGGGACTTGACTGACTCGAAGCTGTTAGCTAACTAAATGGAGCCAAGCAGCTAAGCCGAGTTCATAACCATTAAAAACCTCTTCAAGTTGCTTCAGTTCAAGCATTAATCTAAAGTGTCTTTATAAAAGTCGCATGTTTATTTTTATCGTTTACCATAAAGACGGGTCAACAGTGCCTCCTGTTCTTTTGCTCGATCTTTGTTGAGTCAACTACTCTCTTTTTTATTCCTTTTCTACATTTCAATGAAAGCTTAGAACTTTTCGTTTTCTGGGTTTCTAAAAATGGGATTTTAATGACAGATAATGATTACATATGGGTTTGGACTGTAGTTTTCTTCTGTAAAAATTTTAATGGAAGAAAGGTGGATATAATTTGTATTTGGACATTTGTGTGTATGGAAAACGTGAAGGCTCTGCTCTGGCATCATCCAAAGAACCAGATAGTCTGCACGTGTTGTGTTCCTATTCGCTTCTTCTTTTTCTTGGCACATCATTTCTCTGTGTGTCTGTCCTTTTATTTGTCCATTTGCTTCTTTGTCGCTCTCTTGCAAACATACTCTTTCACTCTCTGTTTTTTAAACCGTCGTCGGAACTTTCCTGTTCTCGCCGATAAATTTCTTTTTGCAAACGGAGAGTGGAAGAGAGACTGAGAATGAGAGAGTAGCTGTTATGGTTCGTGGTTGTGGGGACTGAGTCGTAGTATTAGCTTAAAGTACAACGGACTCTGTTTTATTCACTTACAGGGTCGTCGACTGTAAGTTGTGTTAGTAGTTCCTTTTTGTTCTAGCTAATGGAGGCGGTGTTTTCTCTTAGTTTATAAGTTGCATGCAAAAGGCTGCTGCTTCCATTTCAAGCCAAACTCTCATAGAGCTTCAAGATCAAGTTTTTGTTTTTGTTTAATAAGTCCTGAAGAAATTTCATCTTTTCTGGATGAAAGGGAAGCATTTGTGGTGAAAAGGGTTGGACTTTGTTTTGGTCTTATGTTTAAGTTGAAAGGAAATGGTGGGTATTAGGTAAAATACTAAAATATACAAGTTTCCAAAGAGTTTGGAGATGGTGGGATGGGGAACTCCGACATAATCTGAGGTTTTGGTAGTTTGGGACATGAGTTCTGGGAGCGACAAGAACAGAGGAGGAGAGAAGAAGGATTACGAGATAGCAGCAGCAGATGTGTCCCAGAATGTTTCTGCATCAGCCCCACAATTATCTATTGATGAGACTCTGCTGGTCGACCCCAAGTTATTGTTCATCGGCGCTAAAGTTGGTGAAGGTGCTCACGGGAAGGTTTATGAAGGAAGGTTTGTCGATTAGGCTTAGTTGTCTACTACTTGTGTTTTCATGGTGAGATTTTTGCATATGAAATCGACCCAGTTGTCTCTTTTCTTTGTTCTTATCTAAGTGTTTGAAGTATTATTTACTGTTCCTGTGGTATTGGAACTCAAATTAGTGTTATTATATGTCTCATGACTTTGAGCATCACAAAAGATGGGTTTAATGTTCTAAACGTGGGTTCCTTTCTGATAAGTTTGTGTTCAGTTTTTGTTTGGATTATGTTGATCTTGAAATGCTTAGTGTAAATCAATGGCATTTACATTATATTTCATATTGAATTGAGTAACTCTGCAATTGAGGTTCGTTTTCCTGTTTACTTGGATGGGATCAAACCTTTTCCAGGTACAGTGATCAAGTTGTTGCTGTAAAAGTTCTTCACTCAGGGAGCACTTCAGAAGAAAGAGCTGCACTCGAGGGTCGTTTTATCCGCGAAGTGAATATGATGTCTAGAGTTAAACATGAGAATCTTGTTAAGGTTAGTGTTCTAACTCTGAATGGTGTGTCGTTCTGATTGGCTAGTCGCATATATATGATGTTGTTTGGTTTTAGGATTGATGGAATTGTATGCTTCTTCATCGTGTTTCCCTTGTCTCTGCAGTTTATTGGAGCTTGTAAGGATCCATTAATGGTAATAGTAACAGAGCTTTTACCTGGGATGTCACTTCGTAAGTATTTGGTTAGTATTCGGCCAAGACAGTTAGAATCTCGTGTCGCTTTAAGTTATGCCCTTGACATTGCTCGAGCTATGGATTGTTTGCATGCCAATGGCATCATCCACAGAGATCTTAAACCAGGTACTTCCAAGAATTTGCCTGATATAAGGTTTTGTTGTTGAGGAAAATGTGGCTGTTGATGGTTCCTCTAATTCTAAAGTTTGCTTTGTCCAAAAACGCAGATAATCTGTTGCTTACGGCGAATCAGAAGTCGGTGAAGATGGCAGATTTTGGCCTTGCCAGAGAAGAATCTGTGACTGAGATGATGACTGCAGAAACTGGAACATACCGCTGGATGGCTCCTGAGGTTTCTTCCTTCTCTTCACACTAACTAGATTGCTTTGTTTTCTATGGCCTGAAGAGTGAATTCAATTCGTTTACTCCAAAACCGATTCTAATTTAAGAACAACAATGTGTTATCTTCAAGTGACCTATTTTTTTTTACCAGATTTCACTATTAACTGTTGAGTATGAGATTAACTTTTTGTGCTTTTCTCCTGGAGTAGTTATTTCTCTATGGTTCATTATGGTGGCACCTGCCTGATGCATCGAACTAGTAATTCAATACTGGTGCTATGAACTTTGTTCGGTTTTTCTGACATTAAATGCCTTGTTTTGAAATATATGAGTCCAGTTCCATTCTGTTGCAATACTGTACCAACTGAAAACATCAAGTCTCTGATAGAAGTTGCCTCTGCAGTTGTATAGCACCGTGACCTTGCGACAGGGAGAGAAGAAGCACTATAACAACAAGGTTGATGTGTACAGTTTTGGAATAGTTTTGTGGGAACTAGTCACTAACCGCATGCCATTTGAAGGCATGTCAAATTTGCAGGCTGCTTATGCAGCTGCTTTTAAGGTGATTATTCCTGTTCCAATTCTTTTAGGCACTTCTGCCGTGTGATATAGTTGCGTTTGTGCTTTAAGCTATCAATTCCGGAATTTATCAAGTTGCAAATTATGCAGCAAGAGAGGCCTAGTGTTCCAGAAGATATCTCCCCTGATTTGGCCTTTATCATACAGTCATGTTGGGTTGAAGACCCCAACTTGAGACCTTCCTTCAGCCAGATCATCCGCATGCTCAATGCATTTCTTTTCATGCTTTCACCACCATCACCATCACCATCACCATCACCGACCTTTCCGGAATCCAACATCAGTGACGCAGCAGCAAGTAATGGCACCATGACTGTATTGTCTGCTCGATTAAAGGGAAAGTTTGCATTCTTAGGCCAATTGTTCTCAGCCAAGAGGACTAGAAACTCTCACTGAGGTGGGAAAATTTGGGAATTTCTTTTTGTTCCAGCTCCATCAATGAGATATATCTTCAAGGCATATAATTAGATAGTGACAACTACCAAAAGATGTAACAAGAGTGACTTCTATTAGGTAGACTGATCGGAGAATAAAGCCGCCCCATTCCGACCTTTTCTGTATAGAATATAACATCTGTTCATATCATTATGGTATTTTCAGATTACTTATGCAACTAGGTCTGCTGGTTTTAGATTCTTAGTATCCATACTTGGTCAGGTGGTATAATGGAAAGTTTAGAATTTGTTCAAAGGCCAGCTTGTCAAAATCCTCACTATTCCTCAAAACACAAGAATCTTGCTTCAGTTCTCGACCAAACTGCCTGCGTTAACCATCAACTGTCAACTGTCACATGGTCAAACCATTAACAGTGCAGAGAATTTCAGAGCTACCACCTTCAGGTATTATTGAGCTGTGGAGGAAATTCTATACGAGTTGTGTTATAAGCTTATGTATAAGTTCCATTCCATAGTCATTTCCTTGATTGATCAAACAAACTATCGTAAAGAACTAATCCAACATTCAGGCACCATTGTTCTTTTTCGGTGACTGAACAGGTATAATAGGCAGACTTTACTGACAATGACAGAACATTATCGTCTTGTCTAAAATGTGTGTTCTCTTTTTCGATTAGATAAGTAAAACAGTACAGAACAGTAGTAGTAGGTGCAAGCTTTATTCAATTGTAAGGGACCCTTTTAACTAATATTTGGACTTTGCCAGACTCTGCAGCCATGTGTCTGAATCTGCTCTGTTATCACCAAATGCCATAACTCTGGTTGCATACATGTGGATGCAGAAGAAGCTTAGCAGAATATATAATTTCTTCATGACGAGCGGCGAGTGCCCTGTCCTGTACTTGATAAGAGTCCCACCAAAATTGGTCTAATGTCTTTACAGGATAATAAAAAATCTCTTTGTCTGGCTTCAATTTTATGCTGGAAAAGGAGGTATGATATACTAATAGGACATGATAAAAACAGGGCAAGTTTGTGATATAATAAATATGTAGTAATTACTAGAAACAAAGATGACAGGAACTCGAAGAACATGCAAGTTCTCATTGTGGAATAAAAATGTCAAACTTTAATGGTTAAATTTAATGGCTTTGGACCTGGTAGTCGTTGGATGAGGTGGAAATCCACGTGTCCATATCCTAAGCTATTCAAAGGTGAGCTTCAATGGCAGATCAACACGAGCAGCTTACTTGACCATGTAATGTTTCCTTTGAAAAGAAAATGGAATAAGACTGGACCTGAATGTAAGTCGATGCCTGTGTTATACGTACAGGTTCAAGATCGTATATGAGTGGAAATTTGGAGGGAGTAACTTCCTAAATAAATGGTGGAAACGAGGCAAAAGACTACAAACTAACACGATCTAAACAAGATCTAAACACGAAGAGAGATGGGAACAGGGAGTAAATATTAACGATGTTTCGATGGAACCAAGATCTAAACAAGATTATCACAAAGATGCCGACTTGAACCTTCTCGATCAATTCAGAATCTTCTCAAATATTTCCACTTCCATTCAAAACTGTATCCTTTCAACAAGCATAAGAAACAGTGAACAGAGGGATGGGTTTCGAGGTACGACTTGGAGTTCAGTCATGTTCTTCTGCATCTTCAAGTGGTAAAAAGTTTGAAACTTTCCTTGTCAATCGATTGTGGGTAGGGAAGGGATTTTTCATTTGATTGTTGTTCATGTTGTGGGCGGGAAATTTGAAACAAGGTTTGAAGCTTTAGCTATATTAGAAGAGATTGGAGGAGGTTCTGTGATCAGAATGGGGGAGGTGGTTAGAGATGATGCCAATTCGACAGCCATGCATGCGTTGATCAATGCAGTTCAAGCATTGGGAAGAGGATTCGATGTGAATTTTGACACGAGACTGCTATATTGTAAAGAGGTTGCAGGGTCTAGATTGGTGAAGATTGATGAGGAGCATACCAGAGATCTATACTTAAACGATGGGATTGTTGTACCCAACGTTTCGAGAGACATCAAAAACTCTGTAGACTCACTTGGACGCCAAAGTTCCGCGGTGTTTGCAACTTTCCTTGAGGTTTGGATTCCTATCTGCGACCTTTTGCTTTTCTCTGTATTAATGTGCTAGGCTCTTAATGATACAAGCAACATTGGTCTTACCGGGTTAGAAGTCTTATTAGAACTTATGTTGCCTTTAACACAGTTGCTGCAATTTGTTTCACCAGCTAGTGCAGCTGTTGTGCATTCGTATCTGGAGCTTCACTGATTGTCTTGTTCTGTAGACTATATAATGGCTGAAAACTTGAGGCAGTCCCATGAATGCTTTTTTTGGCTTAAATCTGAGAAGGGATTTTCATCGTTTATCGTAGTATGTTTTGAACGGATCGATTTGAGGAGTTCCACATTTAGATTTAGGACATTATTGTTGTGGTTTGGTCGGTTCCAGTTTGTAGTCAAGTTTAAGCCTCTTGGGGTGATTTTGCATTTGGTAAAATGCTTGAGAAATGGGCAAATATTCATCGAAAATTTTCTAGTTGTAAACAATAAGTGTTGTTAATCTACTTCTTATGATGAATGACTGCAGATGGTGTCTTACTTTAATCAGAAGGCAGGTGTATTAGCAGATTAACCGCTTGGTAGCTTCAACTCTGCTTTTAGCTTTAATGGCTCAAAGCATATTGATGCTGCATGTACGACGACCCTTTCAATGGATGGATTTTATATTCCGCTTGCCAAGTTTCATCTTATGAGATTCCCACTAGTTTTGCAGGAAAGTGTTAAATTCGCTGTCACACCTTGCGAGGACCCTTCATCCTTGGCAAGGTACGACATTTGAAATGCATAGAAAATGAGTTACCTATTGCAACTTTGAAGTTTCATAACGCCCACTTTACTGATTTTGCAGCTTTATTGAGAAATTTGGGACACATGTAATTTCTTCAATTACTATTGGTGGTAAGGATATGATATATGTTAAACAACATCAGGCATCACCTTTGTCAAGTATGGAGATTAAGAACTATGTACAGGATGTTGGAAATCAAAGGTTCTGCAAGTCGGATAGTCATACAATACAAATTCAGGTCAAACCAAAATCAGGAAAAGGTTTGTGCTGGAATAATTCTTTGCTTTCTTTATCTTTCTCGATCACTTGGCTCTTACAGCAAATCACTGGTGATTTGGGCAGGGAGTGGATTCTGGTATATTTAACAGTCAGGGGATATATCCTCAACCTACTGGTGTACCATATATTACTGGGAAAGAAGTATGTACTTTCCAAAAGCTTTTTATTCTTAGGGTTGCTACTTAAGATCTTGTTCTTGCCATCCCATCGAGAGAAATCAATTTGCGTAATAAGTTGGCAAAGTTTGTGGACATGTCTGAGATAACAAAAGGGCCAAAGGATCCACCGGGCCATTGGTTGGTTACGGGTGGAAAGCTTGGCGTGGAGAAGGGTAACATTGTTTTGAGAGTGAAATACTCCTTGCTGAATTATTGAGCTCACATAATGGTTGGTGTGATGATGTGAGATGCTCTTTTATGAGTCAACGGTTCTGGATTTTGGCACACATGTTTGGTGCACATCGAGCATGTAAAATCCTGACTAGCTGAGTTCAGGCTTTCTTCCATTTTGGAGGCTAACTCTGCTTTCTCGCTGTGAATTTTGTAGAGAAGTTTGTAGTCGTTGATGAGTGATGAAAGAATGCATAATCCATTTTTGTAGTTGCAAGTGAACTTTGCGATTTCTTATGAGATGCTGTTGCATGTTAACGTTCTTAAAATTTCCTGCACTTGGTAGTTCTAATATGTGCAAGTAGTGACAAGTTAGTCACAACAAGGTATCGAATCTTTATTATTCTATGCAATTTGATATTGGTTACATGTAAATAATACATAAATATGGATACAGTTTTGAATTCTAGGTGCTCCTTTTGTTGCTAACTCAGGCAACGTTTTGAAATGCTTTTTCAGTTTTACTAATATACAACTTTACTTGAACTGGCCTCCTTCGAAAGTTTGTCCGAATTCCCAGTTAGCAGGAACGACGTTGTAGCTGGTGATGCTCTGCCCATCTCTTGCGGTGACTCTGAAAGAAAGGCTTTGGCCTCTCAGGTATGTGTTTACCTGCCAGTTTTCTCCCCAGTTTCTATTCATGTGTATCCACCCCGTTTTAGACCCCTTGATAGACATTGCCTTAACATTTCCTACACCACCCACATTAGTTAGCAAAAACAAGTTGAAGTAAGCATTTCCATGGATTGTGAACTTTATTCCTCCTTTCCTCGCACACCGAACCCTGCAAGAGATGAGCGAATGATCAAATAATCGAGTAAAACGAAGCTGATACTTTGGAATCTGATAGTTTACTAGGTCTGTATGTGGAATGATGATGTTTACAATTTTTACCTTCTGTAAACTACAGGAACTATTCCAGCTTTGTATTCTGCAATATTCAGGAAAGCGGGCATTGCCATATCAAAATGTTTATTCGGTGGATTGCACCAGCCTCCATTGAAACGAGATTGAGCATAATTAGGTGGGCAGAAGTTGGTAGCTGTAACTGTGATAGTATTACGCAGGCACCACTGCGGATCGTGTGTGCAACGTATCTGAAAGCAAGTACCACAGCTTAAACCATTGTTGAAAAGGGCAGTGCTTAGAGCAGCAGTTCTGGTCCCATACCCTTGGCTGTACAAGTTTCCATATCCACAAGCTCCACCTACACACAGTAAGAAGCAACAGAACCAACTTATGATACAAAGACTAAAGAGACATTATCTGTATATGCTGTGTCTGTAGCTGTATCTTACCCATCGTGCCAGAAGCATCTCCGCCACCGTAAAAGGTGGCATGAGCATGTTGCCACCCGTGACGGTTTTGTTGACTCTTCTTGTTATGATTTCCATGGATTCCATAAGCACACAAGCTGAACACAAGGCCCATGAGCAGAAACTGTAAAGCTTTAATCCCCATGATGACTTTTATTTGTTGCCAATGTCAGGATAAGATTGAAAATTTGTGGTGGCTTGTGGATAGTAGCAAAACTGTTTGAGCTCCATCTTCATATTTATGGGATGAGGAGAAGCAATTAGATACGTCATGTTAGTACCTAAATGTGGCTTTTGTGTATCAACAGACACACTATCTAACGGTTTGTGTTGTCCTGAACCTCAGGATACTACCATATGCTAGATTCTGTCAGTAGTTCAGAGGATATGGTAGATTCTGATTAGTGTCACAGAGGATATGGTACTTGGTTTTAGAACATTCTTGACTACTGAATCTTGAACTGTCTCTCGTCTTAACGTCTATTGTCGTGTGGGAAACGATTCACCCCCATGAATCTAACTATTTTTATATTCATTTTCATGTTTGGTCTCACTTGAAAATTTCTCATACTGGTTTTTGTGTTCATAATCACTTGAAGCCCGTGGGCTTTAGTGTAACAAACAGATGGAGTTCACTCACTCACAATTACGAATCAGAACAGCCTTGCAGTTCAGGCTTTTCTCTGTACCTGTTCCTGAACAGAAATGCTGTAATTAGCACTGGCATGGCATTGGTATATCAAAAAAAAAAAAAAAACACTGGCATTGGGTCTATTTACCATCATCAAAGGTCGAATCTTTCCCACATAGGGACACTCAAATCCTTTAAACTCTTTTCTTTTGCTTCTTCCATGTCGGTGGAAATTAGCATACCCCATCTTTTCAAGAGTT
>JANZLC010000004.1:29773838-29792825 GCA_026413385.1 Erythroxylum gracilipes
AAGATTTAGATAATAAGTTTGTTTAATAATAAGAATAATCCTAAAATTAATATAAATTAGAATAAAATTATTATATAATTTATAATAATAAGTACATAAACTATAGTCGGAAAACTTAACTATTCTAAAAATAAAATAATAATATTGTTATACATGGCTCATTAAGCCGATGTCTCTCTCTGAGCTAACCTGGTATGCGACTTGCATTGATTAGTTATCTGATCTGTCTTTAAACCTCGCGGGCGTGCTAGAAGAAACAAAGTCGTCTAAGACTTAGGACAAAGTAAGACAGAGTTATTTGTACAGGTGATTTACGCTTCAAGATCAATTCAGCAATTATATAAATACGAGTCTAAGCAATTGAGTGAGTACAAAAGTTCATCAATATACCTTCTCTTACAACAACCTCGGTGACAAGAATTCGGTATCTGCTAAACCATGTCTTGCCCTAAAGTAAAACTATTTCGTGTAGCCTGCAGGTTTACGTGGAGCTAGTCAATTAATGCAGGTCCCCGTACTGTAAGATTTACGTGGAACTAGTCATTAATGGAGGTTGTTGGCCGCCCGCCCCGCCCCGCCCGTTAAGCAGCCGATAGTTCTAGAGCTATAAGTGCGTATGTGCGGTGCGTGGCGTGATCAATCACACCCATGTTTTACACAGTTCACTATGTGCGGTGCGTGGAGTGATCAATCGCACCCATGTTTTACACTGCTCACACCCAAAAGTCTGGTGAATCCGAACTTGTACAATTTGGTTTTAAATTCGAATTCGATCATTTGGGTTTTAATATTTGAAAGGGTTGCAATGGAGTGGTTAGCTGTCACTGAACTTCATTAATTAGAAGCTGAAAATTTTATCATTTGAGTTAAAGAGCCATCAACGTGGCAAAAGAGAAACTTAACAGCCAACTAACTCATTCATCTCCATCGTTTTCCTCGATTCCTCACCTCTCATTTCTTCTATATAAACAGCAACAATCCAACGGTTACACTCACAGACACATCTAAACCTTGTTTCTACCTCTCGAACACTAAGAAGGGTCTTTCTGTCGTTTTTCCAACTACAATGGCTTCTCTCAAGTTGGTCTGCGTGGTTTTAGTCTGCATGGTGATCACAGCTCCAATGACTACGCAGGCAGCAATTACATGCGGTCAGGTGTCCGGAAAATTAGCAGGTTGCATTAATTATCTGAGGTCAGGCGGTCAAGTCCCACCTGTTTGCTGCAGCGGCGTTAAGGCTATCAACGACGCCGCCAAGACCACCCCTGACCGTCAAGCAGCTTGTCAGTGCTTGAAAAGCGCCGCCGGCGGTATCTCCGGTCTCAACCCGAGCAATGCAGCTTCTCTTCCAAGTAAATGTGGCGTTAATGTCGGATACCCCATCAGTACCTCAGTCGACTGCAAGAGGTACGCGACAAACAAAAAACAAAAAAAAAAAACATCACATGTTACGACTCTAACAAGACATAAACAGTTACGTTCTGCTTCTTATTAACTAATTTAAGTGTCTGTTATTTGTTTTTTGTTTGATCACAGCGTGAAATGAAGTGGATAAAGAGAAAAGAAGGTGATTACGCATAACCAGGAGAATAATAAGATTGGGACATCCATTTACTCATCACTACCCTGGCTTATCCTGATCTATGGATTATATCTTAAGATGTCTTAAGAGTTTTTTTTTTTTTTTTATTCCTAGTGTTGTTATGTGAAATCTACCTATCCATATGCTTGGGTATGTATGTAAGAGCTTTACCTTTTATGTTATATAAAGAGATTAATATTACTTTATTATATTGATGCAAGCTAGACTGATAGATCAATAAGCAAGCATGCAAATCCATTTTGATCTTTTGTAGTTTAATTATCTACACTTTTAATCTATTAATTTTAGGTTAAATCTATGTGACTTTTATGATTATTGTTCTTAAAAATTTTGTTAAATTTGAATTCAAACATTAATTAAATTTAAGTTATTGATTTTCTTGAAATAAGAAAGATTAACTTTATAAATATTATTTGGTAATTTTTGGTGATAACTAAAAGTTTTATTTTATAAAGCATTTTTTATATTTATAATATTAATGATATTTCTTTGTAAATATTTTTGGCTCATCATACCTCAGTTATAGTATACTATGATTCATATTTTTATATAAATTATGAGTTGCAAATGATAATGGATGGGATTGATTCCAAATTTTTAAAATTGGAGTTTAAATTCAAAAATTTTCAAAAGGATTACGTTAAAATCTAAACTTTATAGGACTCAATCTCAAAACTTGGACGAAATTAATTAAATGTGTAAATGAAATTTAACAGAATATGATAAAAATTAATTAATCAAAATATACTTTTTCTGGCCTACTTATTATCATCAAATGTCGAATATTTTTATATAATATATCAAATCTTCTGTTTTAATTATTCTATTTTAATTATATTTTATTAAATATTATTTATATATAGAAAGAGATATTATATAAATGCGTGAATAAGATTTAATAAAATATTATATCAACATTATATATAATCCGAACAGTCGATCTGACTTGCAGGAACACTCAAATCCTTTAAACTCTTTTTCTTTTGCTTCTTCCATGTTGGTGGAAATTAGCTTACCCCGTCTTTTCAAGAGTTAGGAACCGAAAAATGAGCTCTTTGCTTGGTTGGAGCATACTAAAACCTGGTAACAAGAGTTCAATCTCTGCTAAACCATTTCTTGTCCCAAAGTAAAACTAGTTCCTGTAGCCTGGTTTACGTGGAAATAGTCAATTAATGCAATTCTATGTACTATAAAGTTATTAGTGCACAGGTTGTTGGGTTTTCAAATCTTCTGTCTAAATTATGGTGTCTTATTGTATCTAATAAATCTTAACCATTTATTTACGTGAATTCTGCATAAGTCTCGCGTGGATCTCACAAAATAAATAGCTAAAATTTTATAAGACAGAATAAGATAGAATAATATTGGACAAAAAATTTAGATTCAGTTGTTGGCCGCTTATCCACTCCTTTGCCGCCCGTTGAGCAGTCTAGATTCACCAGACTTTTAGGTGTCAACGGAGTAAAAGATGAGTACAACACCGCACATACCTAGAGCTCTTGTTCGGTTTGATCATTTCGGTTTTTTTTTTTTTTGGTACAAGGGAAAAGAAACTGAAAAAACTATCCCCTAATTAACACAATGTTTGGGTGACAAAACGCCTTGTTGGTCCCGAGATAGGAGACTACGAATAGAAGGCGGAGGCGCCTGGAGAAAAAGAAGGCCTGAACTGGCTCGAGCCGTGAGGGAAGTCAAAGCATCTACACTCTGATTGGCTTCACGGTATACGTGTTGAAGTTACACCTGTTAGTGACGGCGTAATAGCCCATAAATACCTGTCACCGAAAAATAATAGTCAGTCTCAAAATAGTTAGAAGAGGAAAGAATATTGAGATGGGTCGGTACTCGGTACTCAGTAGTCGTTAAGCGTCACTAAACGTCATTAATAAAAAGCTGAGAACTGTATCATTTGACTCGAAGTGCCATTAACATTAATGAATGGAAGTTGTGCAGTTGTCAAACCAAATTTAAGAATCATCGCCATTGTCAATATGCAATCTGATGGGAGGGTAAATGTTGTATTTTTATGTTAAATGAAAAAGACGAATATCAATTATTCAAAAATTAAACCAAAAGTTAAATTAATAAAATAAAAATTTTAACGTTTAAAGAGTTTAAAATATACATATTAGACAATTTAAATTTTTATTACAAAATATTATTAAATAAAATTTGATTAATTTATTTTAGTTTATAAGAATTTATTAATTTACAATGATTAACTAATAAATTGCTTATTTTTAATAATAAGAGTTATTAAAATAAATTGAACTAGATAGTTAAAAATTGAAAAATTCAAGTCTTTTACGATTGAACTGACTAAATAGTCTAATAATTTTAGAATATTTGAGTTCAAATAGGATTATATATAATTTAATGTATTAATTTTAGATTGAATTTATGTCAATTTTATGATTATTGTAATTACAAAGTTTGTTAAATCTGAATTCAAATTTTTGCAAATTGAACTTAAGTTAATGATTTTGATTTAAATTATGTTACTTCGAAATAAAAATGATCAATTGTATAACTATTATTTAGTGATTTTTGGTGATAATTACTATTAAATAAAGAGATTTATTTAATAAAATATTTTATACTATTTATAATTATAGTGATATTTTTTATAAATATTTTTGGCTTATCATACCTCAATTATAGTGTACTATGATTCATATACTTATATAATTTATGAGTTAAATGCATCATATTGAATTTGAGTTCAAATTAAAAAAATTTCAAAATCTTAAAGTCCCAATCTAAACTTAATTGGACTTAAGCCCAAAAGTTGGTCCAAATCCATTTTTTAGTTTACAGCGAATCTTTCAAATTTTTAGATTGGGCCGATTTAAATTTGGGCCTTTTTTCATTCCAATTGTAAGTTAGGGTTACGTGGATCTCACTTAACTGTAGTTCACGTAAATGCATTGTAATATGATTGTTTGGTTAAAAATTAAATAAAATTAATATTTTAAAAAGACTAAAAAGATTTTTTTTATTTATTAAAAAAATTAAAATTTAGTTATAAAGGAAGATTACTAAATAAAATTTAACCAGCTGATTTATAAAAATTGATTAGTTTACAAAATTAACTGATTAATTAATAAATTGATCAATTTTTAATAACAAAAATTATTAAATTAAATGGAACCGAAAATTTGAACAGTTTAAAGTTTTCCCTGTTAAATTGGTAAAACAGTTCAGTTTAAAAAATATTGGTTTTCGGCTATTTAAAAAAAATAGTGATTGAATTAAAAAATTGATACTAGATTAAAAATTAAGCAGATGAGTTTAAGTTGAATGATAAAATCCAAAGAGTTAGGAGAAGTTATCGGTATGATGGTTGGTTGGACAAGGGTCGGCTTTTGCAACCTTAATTGCTCCAACAACTACCATAAGAACAGCAGTGAAGAACCCTCATTCATGATCCTGACCTAGCAATTCAGGAAAATTCAAGCGTTTGTTCCCTACCTGAAATTACTTACCACACTCAGTAATTTATTATTATTATAATTATTTATTATTATTTTATTCTAAATATTTATTAGTTTTTTAATGTATTTAGCTATTTTATGACATCTTTTATACTTATTTGAATAAAATAAATGAATTATTTATTTCTTTTAGTTTTATATCACATTTACTTGGAGGTTTATAAAAAACAACCTCTTTATTATGTAAAGACAAAATGCGTACTATCAGAACTTTTTAGACTTCACACTGGTGCGGGATTCGAACTTGGTGTGATGACGGTGACGAAAAACTAAATTAAATTATGATATATTGATATTTATATCAAATATATTTAATTTTTATTTTTAATTGAATTGGTATTTTAAAAACTTAAAAATTTATAAAAGAAATTTCAAAATCTTTTTTAAAAAAATTTAAAAAATCTAATATTAATGTCTTTTAAGCTTAATTCAACTATACAGTTTTTTGAGCCCCGAAGTGATTTGTACTTTGCTCAGACCCTATCACATAAACTTCAATAGGTTGATGAATCACTCTCTTTAGTATCTTCTCTTTTTCTTCTTCTCCTTTTTCATCAGCATTTATCACCGTTGAACCATCCTGGGCCAACCTCTTTATTAGCCTCAACTACCATACATATACAATCACCTTTCCTGTTTACGCTCTTTTTCTCTATATAAACACCATACGTGAGTAGCTCAGTACTCATCAGTTATCAGCTCTCACTTACAGTGTAACATGGCAAGCTCTCGAGCTCTTAACTTGGTTTCCTTGGTGGTGGTGGTTATGGTGGTGTGCACGGTGATTGGTGGACTACCTCAGACAAGAGCAGCTGTTTCATGTAACCAAGTGATAACTAACCTCAGACCATGCGTGTCTTACATATTAAACGGCGGTGCAGTTCCGGCGAACTGCTGTGATGGAGTTAAGGGGCTGAACAACGCCGCCAGGACAACGCCAGACCGTCGAGCAGTGTGCAGTTGCCTGAAATCCACCATTAGTGGACTTCCATACAATAATTTTAACGTCCAAAATGCAGCTTCACTTCCGAGCAGGTGCGGGGTCAACCTTCCTTACAGGCTTGACCCTAACATCAACTGCAACGGGTATTTACAAACTAGTTGATGAATCAGTTTAGATTCTGATCTTTTATTTTCCTAATCATGATCATATCAAACTTTTTTTGCAGGATTAACTGATGGAAGTTGACAGATGAAGATGACGAGTAGAGAAGAAGAAGCTAGCTAGTAGCTACTATGTCTGTTAGAATAAGTGGACTTTCAGGGTTTACCATATTCATGGAATCTTGTGTGTCAAATCCATACGAAAGTTCTTGTATGTGTCTTCTTATTATTAGAATATATATATATATATACATATGTGGAGTCGTTTTCCTGCTAGCTAGTGCTGTGATTCTCAATCCATTACCTTTTCTTACAATGGATATAATAATGTTAATATAAATAAAATACTAAGAAAATCTGTAAAGCCAAAAGAGGAGAACTAGTACTAAATACTGTGCAGAGCCGTACTTATGTTTTGATGGCGTGACAGACACTTATGACAAGACCAACCTTCTCATTTAATGTGTTAGAACAGAGGAGAAAGGAAATACTATCTATATTCTCTCTTTAAAAAGTTCCGAGACTAGATTATTGGAGTGTCTATACCGGAAGCACCTCTGATACTGTTCTCTAAAAGGTTCCGAGACTCGATAATCAGTGTCTATATCGGAAATACCTCATATGCTGTTTTGCAGGTACAAAGAGAGGACTTATATACCTGATCATCACAAGTCTAAGCATATCATCTACAATACCAGTTGCAAACAGAGTACTGCAATTCACTGAAATAAGTGGCTGATGCTCCTGAAACTTGGACAGATCAGGTCACTATTTCTCTTTGAAGGGACTCAAGACTCTTCTTTATAGATAGGAAATACGAACTCCAATTTCCTGAACTTTCAGATTCAGCCATTGATTGTAGGATATATACATTTAGTTGGAACCTCAAATAATCAATCCGCAATCAGTGGAATTTGAGAGAAAACAAGTGAAAAGGATAGGAATTAATTTTATACAGTCATCATCAACATTCAGTCGTCAACTTTCAGTTGAAATCTTGCTGAGGTAAGAGATCTCGGTAATTTTATAAACAGTGCACGCCATAAATCAAAAAGAAGAAAAAAAGCACTCCGTTTAATTGATTTCTCAACAATGTGCAGCTTTGGTCAATAATTAACTGAAAGGTCACAGGAAACTATTTAGTCATCAAGCTTCCAGGGAGAGAGGGGACACTACCCAAATCATACTGTGCTAGCCCGAAACTGGCATGAACTTGAATATGGTATCTGCAACTTTGTCCCAAATACTTGTAGTATAAGAGTTGAGATTAATCTGGATAGAAAATTGCTCTGCTAAAGTTCTAATGAAACGGATGACCTTGGCTGTCACTAAACCAACATTTGCCATTAATGAACAAGCAAACACCTTTATAACAGGTTCCTTAAATTTGGTAGGTGGCGACAGCTAGCTACCGGGATCAATGCAGTCAATCACAACAGCTCCTAGAAGTTGGCTAGTCTTGCAATACATTACCTGCTGTTTGTTGATAACTGAGATGCTCCTATGTCTAATCCCACAGACCTGTAAAACCTCAATAACACTTCCTGGAAAATGAACAGAAGTTATGGACCATTCATGCCAAAAGTATGTAAGCAACCAACAAGGAGCTTGATCTAGAACTAGAAGTACGGAGAGTACCTGGGACATTGCATACAAACACTCAGAACCAGAAGCACAATTCCATGTCTTCCAGAAAAATTTCCAGGCATAACCTTCAATGGGACAGTTAAGGTAACTAGCAAACTGAAGCACAATAGACCAAACTCCTATTGTGATCGTCGTAAACACAAACAAAGACCTGGTCTTTCCAGTAATGTGTTTCTTTAGCAGCAAACCCAGAAACAATAATATTGATGAAACGTAGATGTACATTCCTTTTCGATTTTTCGGTGAGACTGATTCTAACAACAATGCAAGATTCCCCATGAGCAAGCATCCAGCAAATAGTGATGCCTATAGCCATGAATCAGCATTAATCGTCCCAAAATCAGATGAACAGAGATGCTTAAACATTGCCGATTAATTTAGGTAGAAGAAATTGCATACCTCACAAGCCAGATTTCTCAGTGGAGATCCAAGAAGCTTACTTTCCCAGTATTGGGGATCTGGGTTGTTTTTCTTCACTGCAACGGTTCGCTTCTTGGAAAGCTCTCGGAAAAACCCGAAGAATCGGGATTTTAGGCTTTTCGGTTTCTCCACTTTTGCTTGGAGAAGGAAAGCATAGATCTTAATAAAGATTGACAGTTTGAGGAAGTGGGAAGTGGGTTTCACTGCGATAGCTTTGAACTTGAAGTTAAACTTGTTTCTGTTAAATCTGACATCGAACTTGATCTTCCATGGAACCCTCTTCGTGATCTTAACTTTCCGATTCATTTTCTTTAACAAAATCGATTCAGGATTTTGTTTAATCTGATGTTGCGACTGAAATGTATCAATAGCTGAATCAGAGGGTTGAGAACTTTTCAAGAAAATTACTTAAGTAAGAACATTTCTGATTATCCTCTGTACGCTCTTATAATTTCGTGACCAGTGGGTGTAACTTTCACTTTTCTTCCCAACATCCGTTCTGATATACTTGAAGGGATCAGGACATTAAGAGATGTAACTGAATCAACCTTGCTACCTAATACTGATCAGTGACCATTATCTTATGATTCACTAGTCTGCTTCTGACATGGTACAAGGTAACATAGTTAGTTGCCATTGCCAAGGTTTAAAGAACATAACGCGGCTGTAAGAGGTAGCAAAACTTTAACTGGAATCAGTTCCCAATGCGGTAAATCAGAAGCTGGCATAAGAAAGCTCTCACCTTTTCAAGGATGGGATGGTTTTATCCCAAGCATGAAGCAACTCACATACAAAGCAGGTCTTAGAATATAGAGGATTAAGAAGGCCCATCTCACTATTAGTAAACCGCTTCCACCATGTAATTCTTAATATAAAGTAAAATTAAAGTAATCAGGATACGTATGGACAAGGAGCCTTGAGTACTGTCATATGAACAACCTTGCAGATTACAGCAAACTGAAGAACTGATCTGCAATCTATCTACAAATAGCATCCTCTCTAATGACTAGGTTGAAAAATCACATATATCCTATACACTCTGCTGAATCATCAGAAGAACATGGGAAAGAAGGCAAATAAAACAGAAAAAGAATGCAAATTATTAACAATCAGAATCCTTCAACACTAGTCCTTCGAGCAGATGATGATGATGAAGATTTCCGGCTTCCTAGTCGTTTGAGTTCTTCGAAGGAAAGTGTGGAGGAACAGGTGCATGGAGGCAGAGACATGGGCAGAGTAAGTGGCAATGTGGGAGAGAGAGATGGTATTGCTTTTGATGGTGGTGATGGTGAGAAGTTTGACTTTGAAGATGGGGTGATAATCCCATTAAAACTCGGCGATCTCAACATATGATGCTTTCTGGCGACTGTGGCTGGTTCTTGCAGAGGGAAGCGACAAGAGTATTTCATGTCTTGTATGACTTTTAGATGTTCTACAATAGTTCTCATGGTTGGCCTCTCCAACGGGTCGTTCTGAAGACATCTCAGAGCAATATCGGCCACAGTCCGGGCTGCTTTTGATGGGAAACGGCTTTTTAACTGAGGATCCATAATCAGTGACAGCCGACAGTCGTCAGCCAAGAAAGGCCGGCTCCACTTTACCAAGTTCCTCTCTTCCTTGGGATGACGGTTATCGAGATTCCTTCTTCCAGTAAGTAGTTCCAGCAGAACAATTCCAAAACTCCACACATTGCTTTTTGGCGTCAGCAACCCCCTCTCAAGTGTCTCCACTGATAGGTTTCCAACAACCTGTAGAAAAAATAAACACGATTTAACGACCAAAATGAAAGGCCTTGAAAGGGTCAGTACTGCATGCAAATTAAATTGGAAACTATCCATCTCAGCATTGGTGTAAAGGAAACCAAGATGGATACAGGGGGGCCACAATAAAAACTAGTACAAATTGTAAAGGAACTTACTATTGATGAGCTAGAGATCTCTGTCTCAGGAATATGACCAACACAACCATACCCAGAAAGCTTTGCACTAAAATCTTTGTCAATCTGTATATTGGCAGTAGAAAACTCATTGTACATCGCCTGTAAATTGAACAATGGTTTCGGCAAACATCAGATGTAGTATAATCTTCTGTACAAACATATCAGACAATTGACCTCTTGATCATCAAAGAAAAACTAAAAATTTCCCTCATAATGGGAAAAAAGAAGCAGGCAGAAAATGAGCTGAGCTGTTTCTTTCAACAATCGGCCTCGATACCATCTCATGTAGGAAATAATAGTGAGCATTTCAAGTATTTAAAAAGCATCACTAAGAGAAAGCCTTACATATCACTGAATGCAATCCTCAAGAAGAAAGAAAAAAGGAACCACAAGATAACAATTACCATAAACTCAATAAGAACTAGAAAACTAAATCATGCAGGCAGCCGTACTAATTACCTGGAAAGGCCCTTCTTCATGCAAGAAAGTAAGACCTTGTGCACCACCCAAAGCAATTTTCATCCTTGTATTCCAATCAATAGGGGGTCCATCTGATCTCTCGTGTAGGAGACGGTCCAAGCTTCCATGATAAAGCCTCTCATACACTAACATTCTCTGTTCTGACCCATCACGAGCAAAGTATCCAAGCAGTTTACAAAGGTTTGGATGTCGCATAGATGCAAGAGTGTTAACCTCACTTATGAATTCCTTCAAACCCTGGAAAACCATAAACCCAATAAATATGACTCGTATACTTTTGTCAAATATTATCAGAAAGCAAGGCATATAAAAGATAGTTAACAATGATTATTCAATAAAATGGGCTTGCTGATTCATCTAATTTCAATGGCAAAGCCTAATCAGTGGTGAACTTGGTTCAGCAATTGCACTGATTCATAATAGGGCTACCAGATATCAAAAACAACAGACAAGCTTCAAATATTTTAAGCAATTTCTCACAAAATTAAACCAGCATTCTCAATGATCAAACTCTAAGAATCCACAATTCTGATCTAATTTTGAAACCACAGCATACTATGCAAACTAAAAGGAAAGCATAAGTTAAACAGCACAATAGGTTTGCTAAAAGGCTGAGGCAAACTACCTTCCTTTATGATATGCATCTTCCACAGCAACTAAGTAAATATAATTAACAGGCACAACTAAGAATCTTTTTGGAAAAACACACCAAAGTCATGAAGAAATCACACCAAATTCATGAGTTACCTGAGCTGATGGGTTAAGACGAGTGATACTGGCTTCAAACTTCTTGGAGTTATCATCCCCAAAAGAAGCCCTATATATGACAGATGAAAGACCTTCTGACACGCATCTGTCTAATGAGAAATTGTGGCAAGCAGAAGCAATTTCTTCGTATGAAAAGCTCCGCATTGATCCACTGTGTGTTGCATTAGGGGGCAGAGGTAATGGTCCAGAGGCATATAAAGGGCCACTGGAATTCCCTACTTTGAAGCTACTTGTAGGTTTCAAAACAGCACCTGGAGGTGAAGGAAGAGGAAGAGGTTGTGGTGTAAGTGACTGCTGTTCCTTAGCTAATCCAACTCGACTCTTTGAATTTTCATGCTCATCATACCCAATTGCTGCTAGACCATCTTGTTTAGCTGCATCAAGACTTTCTGGGGCCGATAGTGCCCGTGTTCTATTCTTGGTCACTCGATTCTCTGATTGAATAGGTTTCACTCTAGTCCTAAAACTAGGGGGGGCTGACTGCAGTGACCTAGTATGGATCGGAGGTTCAGGGAGTGTAGTTGGTGTTTGCTTCTTAGGTGTTATGTGCTTGAAAGACACTGAGCGCTCAGGCTTTTTCTTCCTGCTCCTCAAAACAGTGAAGCACCCCATCTAATTGCATTCAACGATCTAAAAGAGCAGCTCTACAAGGTCTCTGTCAGCGATCCAAATAAATAGTATGAATCAATGATCATAAGGTAGACAATTTATAATGTGAAGAACAAAGAAGTTAATAAACAGCACAAGATACATCAATTCCCTACGATGCACCAAAACTCGTAGTTGATCCAATTAAATGGCAAGCAAACAATAATCGTTGATTTCTCCTCTTTCCACATTAAAAACATAAAGTTCAAAGCTTTTTCCATTGTTGGCATTGCACAAGAAAAGTGACATCCAAACTAACAGTCATTCAGTTCATAACCCACTCGCAGGCATCCATTACCGTGAGTAATACAAGCAGAGATCTGGGTGTCACATACTAGATGGGAAAATCACCCATGAGCTCAATTATCAACGAAAGTTCAATACTTGGCATTGCATTTCAGTTGCAATTTGGCGCCAAACAAAATGAAACGATAACCAAAATAAAAGAAAGCTGGAACAATATCGGATTCCATTAAGCAAAAACAAGAACCCTAATCTATTAAAGAAGAAAAGAAACTATCCATTTCCTTCTGTTTCGCACCGCCTAAAAATGACCTTATTCGACTAAATTTACCCGATATTAAGAAACAAAGATTTATATGCTACCGCAACGCCTTGCACCAAAAAATAAAAAAAGAACAACATCAATCACCATAGATAAACTCCAAAACCCAGATCCAAAACAACCCCAAAATCACAAATTTTCAAGAAATCAACGATTTTGCCAGTCATAAAAAATTTTCAACCTTACACCAAAAGAAGAACAATAAAAGGATCAGCAGGCAAACCAATAAGATCTAGAGCCATTAGCATAGCCAAGAACTCTTTTTTCTTAATCATTTGGGACGAAAAGATATGAAAATTTGAGAAATTAAAAACCTGAAAAAACGACGAATCATGCAAAGGCAAGGCTCTCGCTGAAACTGTGGATGTTGAAACGAAAATGGAAAGCAGAAGGAGACACCCTTTTTCAAGTACAAGAGAAAAGCTAATTCAAAGACATTGAAAAGCTGTGACACGCGCGCACATTTGTGGGTAAGAAAAGTACACCAAGGAAAGGAAAAGAGAGGAAGGAAGGAAGAAGAAAACGAAAAGGAATGTACACTGGTCAAAGTCAAACCTACCCAAACTCCCATTTTTAATATACAAAAAAGTGCTTTTTTTTAATTTCTTACTCCTTTTTGACATTTTTGTCCTTCAAAATCAATCTTTCTACGAGTTGTAGCCATTTCATGATTAAGAATTGGTGTTTTTTTAAAATTCAGAATTTCTTATTTAAAATTATACCATAAATTTAATATAATCTAATAATTAATTCATAATATAAAATTTTAATTATGTTAATATACTTATATATAAGAAATTTTGAGACTCAAATTTATAATTTCTGACATCAAAACTTTTTTCGTATTAATTAAATTACGTTCAAAGAGGTAAATTATGTGATTTTGATCTTTAATATCAATTAATTAATTTTTTAAATGACAACCAAACAGTTAACTGATTTTTTAAAAATATTTTTCTTAAAAAAGATTTACAGAAAAAAATTCTACTAACAAAAACTCTACTAATATAAGCTCAACTAAATAGAAGCTTAATATACTTGAATTTAGATTTGTATGTGGGTTTATCAGAAATAGTCTCTTTAATAAGTAAAGTAATATTGTATACTATCAGATTTTTTCAAACTTTTTACCTTGGCGAGACTTCAACTTAATATTATTAGATTTTCTTAAATTTTGCGTCTCGACAAAACTTCAACTTGGTATTGATGATGACCACGAGACTTGAATGAAGATGTGTGGAAAATTTTAAATTAGATTTAGTGGTTAATAAATAATATTTGTTAAAGAGGATTTTTTGTAATGAGTAGGTAAATTTGAGAAAGGGTTATGTCTAATTTGGTAAAATCCCAGAGTGTGATCTGGAAATTCTAAGAAAGGCACCTCGATTGAAGTGACAAGTTAGTCAAAGTTTTGAAAATGTAATGATTAAACTAAAGACACGGTCAAACGAACCTATCTTTGACTGTGATTTTGTCCCGTCCGTCCGATATTGACTCGTAGCGGAAGATCAACGGGCTCTGATTGGGTGAGTTTTAATACTAAAAAGGGTTGTGTGGGGCTCACTGATATCATCAGAGAATTATAAAATATTTTTTTGATCAAAAGAATAATCATAGGATGAGATAAGCTTCTTGTACTTGATCTAATTATTCAAATTTAAAATTAATAAATATCTTTAATTTAATCAAATATAGTTTGGCATAATTAAAAGTTAAGTTGGTTCGGTTTTGCATGGTCCGAATTTTATATGGAATCTAATCAAATTTAAAATTATTTTATTTACTTGACACGACATTAATTTAAAATTAAATTTATGTTATTAATTTAGGTTTAATTTGTTGTATACGATTGTGTGATTAATTACTGAATTTAAAGATAAATAATTAGTTTAGTTCGATGTGAAGTCAACATATCGACATTAAGTCAAAGTTGTCTTTATGCTCAACTTCGAGCTCAAATAAAATAACAAAACGATATATGATTAGGTGTTAGACCCCTATGTTCAGACTGCGGGATAGTGCGAATGTTAACGAGCCTTGACCAATGCTTAGCACGCAAGTTGACATAAAGAAGGCGTGTTGACGAAGGAACAAGGCGAAGTCTTGCGAGTTGGTGAGCAAAAACTTGAGAAGTAGGCAAAGAATACGGGAAGTATCGGCAAAGATCTCAAGAGTAGGCAAGATTCGATACGCATAAGCATGTGTAGACGCACATTAGCAAAAAAATTTGACGAGAGGTAAGATTTGGATGCGAGGTCGTGCGAAGTTGATGAACTAAGTCATGCGAGACCGAGGGTGCGCGAGAATGAGCAAAAGTGTGCGAGACCCTGCAAGGATGCGCAAAGGCATGCGAGCGCGACAAGGCGCATAAGCACTTGACTTTGGCGAGGTAGGTCGAAGATATGTAAAATATGCAAGGTTTTACAATAACTCGGATTGTGACTTATACTTAGTCATGGGGTGACGAGACTTATGTGCAGATAGTCCGTGGTGAAAACACATCAGCAGTGACGTGACAACTGTGGATGATGTGGCACATGATCACAGTAAATGTACATCAGCTTTAAGAGATAAAGATCATGTAGAAGTATTGTCTGAAGATAGAGAAGATCTTCATAGATAAGGATAATCATTCCTATATAAGGTAATCTTTTATCTTGTTAGTGTGATGTAACTTAATCCTATTTGATAGAGTCCTAATTGGACATGGATGTTATTTATTGGTTAGTTTGATGTAATCTGATAAAGATAAGATTGTGATCTTAACTAGTAGAGCTCTATTAGGTTTTTGACTTAGTCATCTGGAGGAGCCTATAAATAGCTCATTAGAGTTGAGAGCTATTCATTCAATCATGGAGAGAAATCACTCATAGGAGAAAGCTTTGAGAGTTAAGAGCTTTTGGGGAGTTCTCACTATAAGGGCTTCGAGTAGGGAGTTCCTTGTGAGTGCTTCGAGGAGGAGGTACTTGTATCTTTTATTAACATTTTGTTGAAAGTTAATAAAAGAGTAGCTTCAGCTATTATATATCTCTTGTTGCTTTCTTTACTTGGTTATACACTTGTGTTATTTTTTGTGTGTGAGATAAACACTTTAAACACTTGTGCGCTCGTGAGGTGTTCGAAAACTAACAGAATTGTTCGGCGACATTCACATGAGAAGGCTGAATCTTGCTTAAGCAGACTTAAGTGGGATTGTCGCACGAAGGTGGACGCGACTTGTGGTAAAAGTTTGAGTCAAAAACAGACCTTTGGGACATTAGGCATGGTAACAAGCAAAGCCGAATAAAACTTGCCAACTTATCTCATAAAATGATTCGAGTCTGACTTGAGCAATAGTTGAGCTCAAATATACTCTAATTACTCAACACAATGTTATATTTATAATAAGGTTGAATCGTTAATTTAAATTTAACTCATTAACTTTTTATCAAGTTTAAATGTCATTCTTATATATAATTGTGTAATTAGTCTCTGAACTCAAATACGACAAATTAGTCTAGTTTTATCTGATATCAAAAAATTTAGTTTAATTAAATTTGAATTTAAGTATTTGATATCATCGAATTGAGGATCGAACTCGAGATTGGAGTAAACAATTTTTTTTCAAAATGTTTGGTTGGATTTGACAAACTTGAATCTCAAATAATCCAAACTCAACTTGCTATATGGTTAATCCTACCCGGCTTTATAATAAATTCTTTTAAGATTTCAAACGCTCCAAAGATTCTATTATTACTTCATTCTTTATAATAACCATCCTTAATTATTGAAGAATGGGAATCATAATGAACATTTTTAATTTTTAATTTAAAGTTTAATTAAATTCACAATAATCTAAAATTGATTCGATTGAGTTCAAATAGTATAAAACATAATTGAGTCGAAATTAAAATAACGTTGTTTAATTTTATAAAATAATATGATTTAAAAAGTAAATCGATATTTTTAACATTTTAATTAAATTAGGTTATAGATATTTTTAAAATTAGAATTAACTTGATACGATAAATATTAAAGAATTATACGAAGAAGTACGTTAAACACTACATTAAAAGGGCTTCTTCACTTTAAGGATGACAACTACATTCGACCCAACCTGAAGTAAACAAACCAAGTTCAGGTTCATAGGGCCTCAAGATTAATTTTCCCATAAAATCGGTCGTAGCTCAAGCCCTAGCCCAATTTGAAACTCGATCTTTATATACAAAATGACGTCATTTTATTTTGACGTTTTGAATTGGAAAAAAAAAATAGGACCGGCCGAGTGGAGTTCGGACTCAAGGTTGGACTCGGACCGGAGCTACCTCAGGTTCGGTCATACTCAAGCTCAGACCTACTGCTTCTGATCCAGCCCCCAGCAACTAGGGTCAGGTCCGACCCATTGCGATCCTACTTCTCTTATCCAACTACTACTACCCACTTTACCTCTTCTCTCTCTATTTGTCGCCCAAAACGTTCCATTTCAGGGCATTTCAATGGCGGGAACGGGAAGTTCAACATTGGGTCTCTGTTCAACTCCGCGTTATCTGTCGTCATCGTTACCATTCTCAGTAAAACCTTCGTCTCTTTCAATGCGGAACTTCCCAAGATCAATTTGGCGTCCCACTCTTCCCAGTAACAATTCTTCCGTCAATTCATATCTGAATAAAGATTACGCAGTGTGGGTTATTGCTGATCGAATTCGTGTTACATGTAGAGATTTACGCTTTGTCTAGTAATGACATCAAGGTGGGTACCAACATTGAGGTCGATGGTGCTCCTTGGCGTGTTCTGGGTATACCCACCTCATTACTTACTCTTGTTCCTTTGCTCTTGCCCATCTTTTCTTTGTTACTTGATATTTGGGGTTTGGTTATATGTTCCTTATGTCTATGTTATTGGGTTCTTCGTAGAGTTTCTTCATGTAAAACCTGGTAAAGGGGCGGCTTTTGTTAGGACCAAGCTACGGAATTATGTTACCGGAAACACTGTTGAGAAAACTTTTCGAGCTGGAACGTCGGTAATTTAATTATATATTCTCAATCCAATTCAATTTATATCTCATGTTCTACTTCATTGCTTGCTTGGCGTAAAAATTTCCCCTTTTGGGTGTTTCACTGTGGCTTACGCAATCTTTAGTTCAATCTTGGCATATCGATTGAATGGTAGTATTTTAACATATGACAGATGGTTTTGGCTATGTGACTTATGTTTGTTTAATTTTTGCTGTACCTTTCTGCTGCCATTTCTTCAGCTTGATGAGGCAAATGTGTTCAAGGAAACAAAGCAATTCACTTATAAGGACGGTGACCAATTTGTCTTCATGGACCTGGTATTGCTTGCTATTTGAAATATCCAAGTATAGTTAGCAATTAATTATCCATTTATGACAATATAGGCCTGTTTAACAAACTCGAGATCTTATTTGGTTCTATCGGAGCTAGCAAAAATGATAGTTGAATGGTTATAGTTGGACTATGGTGTTATCTCCTATATCAAGTTTCTGTTATGTTGACTTGTTACAGAGTACATTTGAGGAGAGTCGTCTCAATGCATCAGATGTTGGAGATAAAACAAAGTGGCTGAAAGAGGGAATGGACTGCAATTTACTCTTTTGGAAAGGAAAAGTACTTCCCTACTCTTTTTTGCTTTGGCATATGTCCAATTATCCTAGGATAAAGGAAAAGGAAAAGAAGCATCATAATTTTAAGAAATTGTGTTGAAGAGAGTGATTTATGAGAAATCCATATTTTGTGGTCTCATGGGTTGCTTTGTGTGGAAGATCAGCCAATTGTGGATTACTCTTTTGATTGTAATGTTTGACTGATCCAAAATTACTAACCGCTATGGAAAATGAGTATTTGTCTCTTCAATTCATTTCTGCCACTGACCGATCATTGACGTGGTTGCAGGTTATTGATTTTGAGCTTCCAATTACAGTAAAGCTAACTATTGTTCAAGTCGATCCTGGCCTCAAGGGTGACACTGCTCAAGGTAATTGCATTTGGGTTCTTCACGGAAACACTAGAAATGAGTGTTTTTCGGGTTCAGATGCTCATTTGTGTTTGCCATTTAATCGTAAAGAAAGCAGGCCTCTATCGTTGTGTTAACTTTGCCCTGGATTTGTTAACACGCACTATAACATTAGAGAGATAGGTAATGCCGTTTCACTGCACCATGTGGATGGTCATAATCTAGGGGATATTTGTTAGGCCCACGATAGCAATTAGCAATAATATTAAGCCTAGGATAGGGAGGGTGTATTCACGTAGACAGAAGGAGGGTGATGTCAGAGTTAGTTAGCACATGGGCTGAGGTGGCACAAGGCATAACAGAATGT
>JANZLC010000004.1:29792925-29811847 GCA_026413385.1 Erythroxylum gracilipes
TGCTCTGGATATACTGTAGTGCCTAGCACATTACAGATATATAAATAATATAGCAAAACTCAGTATTCTGAGCTTAGAGTTCTAACAATATCACATATCATGTGCCAATCCAACTCTTAATGAACGCCCTAATCTGCCAATCAAATTATGAAATAGGTCATTTCTTGTAACTATTTCCGAGTGATGAAGGAAAGTGGAAACTGTCAGCAGTCCACCCACTTGTGTGGCTATCATATTGCATTTGTTGATATCTACGGGATTGAGTCATCTCTGCTTTCAGTTAATCAGTTGTTTATGCACCTATATTGTCATTAATTGTTGTCTTACGATTAGGATAAAATTTCATTGTGTAGGTGGATCAAAACCAGCAACTCTGGACACTGGTGCTGTTGTCAATGTCCCTCTGTTTATTAATACAGGCGACGAGATATTAGTAGATACAAGAACTGGGGATTACATGAGCCGGGCTTAAGTTTTACTTTGTAGTTTACTCACAACCGAGCTTAGAGTTAGACAACAACCGAGCTTAGAGTTAGACAACTTATGAACATGTACTTGCTTGAGAAATTTTACAGAAAGCAGCTTTCTTTTCATATGAGAGAAGTGAACTTGCATCCAAGGCACCATTAACAAGAATAGGATCAACTGCGAAAGGTCAGCCCTCTGAATACTGCATAATTTGAGATATTCTTATGCATTTGGCATTGGAATGACATTCAAGTGCATCTATCAAGTGAAATTACTACGAATTCGAATGCCAATGGCTGTAAAGTTTAGAAATCTATCGGAAGTAGGAATAGCAGGAGTAGATATATTAAACTAAAGTGTCATTATCTGAGAAATGATACATCTACTCATTGCTGAAACTAGGTGGAGAGAAAATTGATGAAGTTAAGAGGAATTACTTCAATGTCAGTAATTTTCTATGTCAAGCGATGGATTGAATATGTGTTTTACATCTAGGTATCATGATCAAATACTATATTATGCTACGAGAGATGAACAATGTGGCTAACTTTTCCATATCGGACATTCTTTCTTGGAGCAAAAGCTGATACAACCAAGCGTAGAAATTAAGAAAAGCTTCAATCTTTATATGATATATGCATACATGTCTTCATGTTATATAGCTGAAATTAGTATGGGAAAGAAAGGTAAATCATTATGAATCAAATCCTAAGTGATCTGCTAAAAGCTTTCCAGGATTTAAGATCTCTGGGGTCTGGAGCTTCCATTTTGGGTGCACTGTCCTTGTGTTTAGTGACCTTCCTCCCAAGAATGGGTCTGAACAACTTCTTCAGGATTTTCTGGAAACCCATTTTGCCGTTTCGTCTTCCTTGTTTCACCTCTGGCTCTGGAGCTTGTCCAATCATTGGAACTTGGAATCGTGAACCAGATTCGTCTCCTGGCTCAGAGAGGCTCCGACCAAGAATGGCTTGGTTTAGTCTCACCTCAAAGGAAAGTCTCTCAAACTTATCCAATAGTGTGCTTTGCTCGTCTCCAAATCTCTTGAGAACCACGCCTACTTCTTCATTCCTCACTTTGGTATTCATCGCCATGGAAACGAGCAGGTGATGTAGGTATCTATATCTGCAAAGAAACTGAAAAGGGTTGCTGTAATTTACAATTACCCACGAGACTCTTTTATATAAGCTTCGAATAAAACTAGGAACATTCTTGTCTCGACCATCGTACCAATCTCCTACTGCCAATATTATTGGATGTCACTATTTATGTCTGTGTACTTCCCAGTTTCCGGGGTAAGTGAGTCCCTAGATTCAACGGCATTGTTACTGTCAGACCATAAATCTAAGTCTTGCATGACTTGTCCTTTCTGAATACTGGTCGATACAATATAAATATAAAATTATATTGCTGTTTGGCCTAATTTTCTCTTTATTCTTTCTTGTAGGAAAGGAAATTGTATCTGCTTCCTTTGTCATGCTTTCCTTTTGCTTTTACACAATCTTGTATTGTACTAAAGCGTCTTGCTTGCTAGTTTTCAAGCTTTCTTTTTTGCTTTTTACTCCTTTTTCTTTTACCAAGACTTGACTGATTTTAGGTTCTTATGAGGGTAAATATCCCATTTCAAAACTTTGTCATTATTGATTTACCAGTCAAATTTTCATTTTCATCATCTCTTTTATTCATTAATGATAACAAAAGGGTTGGTAATGGATCGAATTGGATTTAATTTCTCTTAAATATGAGGAGTTAGATTTTTTTTAAAAAAATTAAACTTAAGTCTTAACAAGCTTGAATACTTGAGTCAGTCCAATTTGATTAAATCTAGTTTAGTCCATTGATTTGAAGTTGAATATAAACTAATTTTTTTATAATTAATCGGTCTGTTGACTAAAGTTGGAACTCAATTAATTCCGAATACTTTAACTTGAGTTCGATTACACCGAAATTGATCCGTTGACTTTGATGAAATCGAACCCGAGTCAGTATACTATTCACACTTAAGAAAGGCCCACTAAACCATTTGGAGACTTTTAAAAACCCATAAGAAAGGTCCAATGCTTATGTTAGCAAACATTTTACACACAGCCTGAGCAGTGGAAAAGCTTGCCACTTGAAGCTGAAAATGATTGGCATGATTTTGCCATTCCAAGAAGAGCAGAAAGAGCTTTACAGCAACTTTAATGGGGTAGGTTGGCTCTGTTATTACACCACAAAGCAGGGTCTGCTCTTAGTTATACGTTAACATCTGATATAGGGAGATACATCTTTCACAATGTTTCACGACTTCACTTCCATTAACCTTGCTATTTGTTAAACAGATTACTAGGATACAAATAGTTGCAGACCCCCACCATGAAACAATGAAACATGATTGATTGATTCAGTCTAGTATATAGACCATATTGGGCCGGTGATTAAGGAATCCGGTAATAGAAACAGGATCGAATCCAGAATAACATGAAAGGTACAATACAATAGCTGTCAAGAAATTGAAAAGAACCAAACAAAATTCCATCTACTGTCTTTAGCCAACCGGAGGATTATTCATGACCGGAGGAAAGAATATTTTGTTCTGTTCTTGAGCTATGCAAGTTCAATTCATTCCAGATCCTCTGTAGGGCACTGGATAAGTTCCAAAATGTTCACCACTTCCTCCATGTCTGGCCGGTTAGATGGCACCTGAGAAGCACAAATTAGGCCGAGTTTTATTACTGGAATAGCTTCATCCGCAGGAAAGTTTCCGCGAAGCCTATGATCAACACATTCCTCCACTCTACCATCCTCCAATGCTCCTCTCACCAAGTCACAGAGCACCACTACATCATCCTCCATGTACTCAACTGGCCTTTTCCCGGTCACCACCTCCAAGACCAAGACCCCGAAACCATACACATCACATTTCTCTGTTATCTTCACAGTTTTACAAGCAAACTCAGGAGCCATGTAGCCAAGAGCACTTTGGATTTTGCTGCTTAGGATGCAGTGGTCTAGCATCGGCAATAGTGTTGCTAAGCCAAAGTCCCCAACTTTTGGCTCACCAAAATCATCTATTAGAACATTTGTTGATTTCAAATTGTAGTGAATGATGTTCATATGATGCAGATAGGCCAAGCCTTTTGCTGTTCCTAGAATTACGTCGAATCTCTGTCGCCAGGAGAGACAGTTTGTGTTTGGTACATCATGCAGATGCTTGTACAAGCTCCCACTGGAAACGTATTCATAAATAAGTAACTGCAATGATGGAGTCCAGTAATAGCCTTCCAATGCCACGAGATTATTGTGCCTGACTTTCCCAAGTTTCTTCACTTCCCTCTCAAATTCTTCTTGGGATCTAATAAAGCTTAAAACTGTTAGTTTCTTTATAGCAACTGAACGCCCATCGCGAAGTGTTGTTCGGTAAACAACTCCGAACCCGCCACGGCCAATTTCAGAATCCTTGTTCAGAAGTGCATTTGTCCCAGCAACAAAATCAGCATCACCAGAAAACATGACAAGCTTGCCATACTTTGGATCATTAGAAGGGGAGCAACTGAAATCCTCTCCACCTGACAGTGTGATTGCAGCAGGAGAATGTGACCTGGAAGACCTCCTAACATGGATGTTGAGGAGAGTAACAGCTATCACACCAACAGCAATAAATGAAGCTGCACCAATAGCTACAAGGACAGAGATGCTAAGAACAATTTTCCTATGATGCTGGCTTAAAGAAGAGGTGTTGGAGGAATTGCGGGAGTTCGGATCAAGGAAAATGGGTTTCGGATGTGAGGAAGGGCATGAACGGTTGACAAGAGAACCGCATAAAGATGGATTGTCAGAGACAGATGAGGGGGAAATGGTGTTGAAAAAACCTCCAAGTGGTAGCTCACCTTGTAGGCTATTATGGGAGATGTTGAAACATTGCAGGTTTGAAAGATCTGCCAACTCCTTAGGTAAGCTACCAGATAGGGTATTGAAAGATAAGTCAACAAACTGGAGGTTTCTTAGATTCGCAATGGCTGCTGGAATAGGGCCACTGAGATTGTTGTCGGATAAGATCCTGAAAGTTTCAAGTAGAGAACAAAGAGAAGTTTCTGTTAGAATTTGAAGCAAGGGCAAGGAAACAAGTAAAGCCACAGGATTATAACAAAAGCATCTTCATGAAATGGCCTTATCAGGAAAAACATGATACACTTGGAAGCAGCCAAGAAACAGAAATCTAGATCACAAATTCCAGGAAAGCTTGAACTCACAGAGATGTTAGAGACGAGCAGTTCTTTATTTCAGCCGGGATATTCCCAGTCAGTACATTCTTTTCCAGCCTCAGTTCCAAGAGTGAAGCTGCTGCTCCAATTTCAGAAGGAATGATTCCATTGAGCATATTATCGCTCAAGTCAAGGACTTGCATTGCTTCCAGTTCTCCTACGCTAGACGGGATAGAACCCAAGAGCCGGTTCTTGGATATATTCAAGAGCAACAAGCTGCTCAGAACTCCTACATTATATGGAATTTCACCAGAAAAAGCATTTGAAGAGAGATCCAAGACCTGAAGACCCTGAAGAGACTTTTCCAAGGATGTAACTAAAGGGTTTTTGATGCTTTCACTTAACTTGTTACCAGAAATTGACTTACTTCTTACTCCCATCTTAAAAACCCAAGAAGGAAAATGACCAGACAAACAATTCTGACTAACATCTATACTTGTAAGGTTGAGGCAATTCCCAATAGATTCAGGTAATCCACCATTAAGCTGGTTAATAGACAGATTCAGTTCCTTCAGTAAATATAGATTACCAACAGAATTTGGAATCCTACCAAAGAATCTATTGCTAGAAAAGTCTAAAATCTCAAGATTCCTCAGTTCCCCAACCCAACCAGGAACTTCACCAGTGAACGAGTTTCCTCCTAATCTAAGAGAACTGCAACCTGTAAGATTCCGCAACGACTCTGAAAGGCCACCAGACAGAGAATTGTGGCTGAAATCAACTTGTTTCAGAGACAAGCACCCTCCTATATCTGCTGGAAGCTGACCAGAAAACCTGTTCTTTCGCAAGTTAATCGCTTTCAAATCATTCAAGTTGGCAATTCCTTCTGGAACAGCTCCTTCCAAGAAGTTGTCTGATAAATCAATATATTGAATCTCTCTCAGAAGCCATAAACCAGATGGTAGCTCCCCAGAAAGCTGATTAGATGAAAAATTAACAGATAACAGTGTCAGGCACGAGCTCAAAGAATCAGGAACCTGGCCTGTGAGGTTATTCCTAGCAAACGAAACAGATCTCAGTGACCCACATTGCTGGAAAAAATCAGCAGGGATTGTCCCCGAGAGATTATTGTCGCTCAAGTCAACAACTTGTAAACCCCCAAGCTTGACAAGACCCGACTTTATGGTCCCAGTGAAGTTGTTACTCGACAAGGACAGAACTTGAAGATACTGCAACCTCAAGAGTCCACGACCGATGTGCCCAGAAAGTGAGAAGCCGTCAAGAATCAGCTTGGTGACCCTATGAGATACTGGGTCGCATGTGACACCGACCCAATAGCAGGGGGTGTCATCTTCTTCGCACCATGATTTCAGATTAGAGTAAGGGTCTCGAAGACCAGCCTTGAATACGATCAAACCAAGGACATCATCGTTGAACATCGGGTCCAAGGACTGTACTAAAACTGAAGCCGAAACAAGAAGACAGAGTTTGAACAGCATCTTCAAGCTCACTACTCCAGTATTTCATTAAAGATGAAATCTTTCAAGAATGTTATTCCATGGAAGTATTCGAACTAGCAGTTCTACAACTTGTAATACAAAAAGTCATCGAAATGGAGAACAGTTAACTGGAATACCACGTGTAGCGTCCGAAGGACAGAGAATAGCATAAAAGAACGGAAGCTTCACATGAAAAATATGAATGGAGGTTACAACCAAGAACAGAGAATGTTTTTGTAGGAAAATATAATGATGCAAATTTTAGCGGCAGGAGGCAATATAGAAGAAAAAGAAAAGCACTAAACACTGAAGAAACGCAAAGGCTCTGTTTTCGATCCAGTAAACAGCCAAAGAAAATGACCAGACAAGTCAGTGTAAGAACTAGAAAGAGACAAACAAACAAAGGTGAAACGAAGGATTAAGGATAACGATGAAACAGAAACAGACAAAAAGTTTGAACTTGGAGAAAAGCTGAGACAAAGTGTTTGAGAGAAGAGAAGGAATAATCGACTCGTTGGGGAGTGGGAGTAGAGCAGACTTCAAAAACAGAGTGTTCCTGAATAAGGCGGCAAGTTCACCGGAAAAAAGCAGCAACAGGGGACGGAGAGAGGAGTTATGAGCTATAGATATTCGAAGAACTCGAAGAAAAAGAAAGCAATGATAATGGGGTCAGATGATAGAGATGAGAACGAAGGAATAAAAGATTGGAACTTTTCTTGAAACAGAGCATTACAGAGAGGCTCGCTTTCTTTGGTCAAAAAAACTATTATGTGTAACTATGCCTAGCATTTTCCTCTCTTTTCTTTTCCAACTCCTAAATCTCATAGTTTCTTTATTTTCCTTCTCTGTTTTCCACAAGTATGACTTATTTTATGCTCTTTGTCATTTACATTTTTCCAGATAAAGACAAGGACTTACCTTTTCATTACCGTAATCTGATGAATGGAATCATCTCCATTACTGCTCAGATTAGTGTAGATTATGAGATTGATTTGATTCTTGCATAAGCCAATGCTGAAATGGAGGGAGGGGCATGAAGTTTTAGTTAGATGAAAACTACGTAGGTGTTTAAATGACAATATGTTATGGTTAAACATTCATCATCAAGCCGATAGAGCATATCTAAATGGCCCCCAGAATCATTATCTTATATGAAAATAACAAGAGGTCAAGATTTCGAAAAGTTGGGTGATGATTAATGTTATAAATTAAGTTGGAATCAAACTGGGATATTTTACCTGAATCGAGATGTAGATTTATAAATGTAACAGAGACAGTAAAACGACGAACAGTCACTTCACTTGGTTCCTAACCTTGTTTCACACACACACACAGATATATATATATATATATATATATATATATATATAGACACACACATATGTTCTTGGAGACCAAAACCTGTAAGAAGTCCGTAAAGTACAAGTTAAGGTGTGGGCAAGAGGGCGGCAAATCGTAGTTTTGTAGTTTTCGATATGATTCAGTGTGTTGTCAACTCTAGGTGGAATGTGGCCAAAATTCCTGTGTTTTTCTTTGAAAAATTCTCTGTTTTGTTATTATCAAAAGCACATTAAGCCAAAATTCCACCAACTCCCTGTTGCGTAGTAAGCTTTATTTACTATTTTACTTGTCGACTTAGGAGGCCTAGCTTGTTGTTAAGTTATTATATTAACATTTTTCTTGCATGCAGAACTTAGAAAAGAACATGGTGTTCATAAGAATGAGAGATCTGTTTTTGTTAAAAAGGTTATGCAGTTTGATCTCTCTGTTCGAAAAGTTAATTTTTATGGTATGTTTAGTGGTGATTGTCGGCGTAATTCGCGGGCTATAAGCCCTTCCATGTCCACACTGCTCTTTGGATTTCTGACAATTGACTTCTTTGGTTCCAAGGGCAACATTCAATACCATATCTGGCAAAACAGAGGTTTCTTCACCTCCTAATCTCTTTAAGAGCTTCCAAGCCTGCTTATACTATTATGTATTGCATGTTGATGCTTGGAAAGTAGTAGTATTAAGCTAAGCCTTCTCATCAGAATAATATCTGGAAAATGAAGCACTGAGCAGTGATGGAAGTTCAAGATGGAGAACTTATGAATGCCAAATCATGCAGAATAGAACAATTTATCGAATCTAACCAAATGATTCAAAGTAGAAGAAGAAATTTTGATAATTCGATAGTCAACGCACCGAAAAACACCATCTTTCTCTAGTTTAACTAATTTGATCGTCGGAAGCCAATCGCCTAAAAATGACCCCACACTTAATTCTGCAAGTCTAATGATGGGATCCCTAAAAACAGACTCAGATATCATTCTCAGCCCACTGCACTAGATCTAGCTCTAGATGTTTGAGTTCATACTGTTAAGAAGTTGACTTAGCTGCTGCATTTCCTATTTAGTTGCCGTAATTTTTTCTTTTTCTGTTATGTTTTGACGTGTTCTACTGCGTTTCAGTCAATATTTCCATTTTTCTAGCTAAGTTGTTAAACATGGAGGCATGTTCCATGGTTAAACTGAAATATAGGAATTTCTGTTTCTTTTCCGAGTTGTATTTAAGCACATTTGCAGTTAATAAAAATATAATGTTACACTGTAATATTCTTCTCTTTCTCTGTTTATTCTTAGTTTGCTCCAACAAACTGGTATCAGAGCCCTCTTCTTAAGGGACTTGTGAGGAATTTGAGTGTATATCCACCAACATGGAGGCTTCGAGTGCAGAAACTCCTTTCAATGCCATTGCACCTCCTGTGTTCAATGGAGAAAATTATCAAGTTTGGGCAATCAGAATGGAGGCTTACCTGGATGCAAATGATCTTTGGGAGGCTGTTGAGGAAGACTACCAAGTGCTTCCACTATCCGACAATTCTACAGTGGCTCAAATGAAGAATTTCAAAGAAAGGAAAGCAAGGAAGTCCAGGGCCAAAAACTGCTTGTTTGCTGCAGTTTCATCTTCAATTTTTACCAGAATCATGACCTTGAAAACAGCCTTTGATATATGGAACTATCTCAAGAAGGAGTACGAGGGAAATGAGAAGATCAAAGGAATGCAAGTGCTGAATCTGGTTAGAGAATTTGAGATGCAAAAAATGAAGGAATCTGAAACTATTAAAGAGTATTCAGATAGACTTCTCAATATCGTAAACAAGGTACGATTATTTGGTTCTGAATTTTCTGATACAAGAATAGTTCAAAAAATTCTTGTTACTGTCCCTGAAAGATTTGAAGCTACCATCTCTTCTTTGGAAAATACTAAGGATCTGTCAAGGATTGGCTTGGCAGAATTAATACATGCTTTGCAGGCTCAAGAACAGAGAAGGCTTATGAGAAGTGAAGGTTCTGTTGAAGGAGCATTGGCTGCAAAGGTGCAAACAAACCAAGGAGGGAAAGGGAAGTTCAAAGGAAACAAGAACGAAGGTTCAGATTCATCGAAGTCTGACTTTCCTCCTTGTAAGCACTGCAACAAAAAGGGTCATCCACCATCAAAATGCTGGAGGAGACCTGATGTGAAATGTGAGAAGTGCCAAAAAATGGGACATCATCAGAAAATATGCAAGAGTAACATTCAGAAGGTTGTCGCTCAAGTTGATCTTCAGCAGAAAAATGTTGTTCAAGTAGCTGATCATGAAGAGGAGCAACTATTCGTAGCTACTTGTCTTGTAGCAAGTCATTCAAGTGACAAGTGGCTCATTGACAGTGGTTGCACCAACCACATGACATTTGACAGGGATCTATTCAAGGAGCTGGATACGTCATTCATTTCCAAAGTGAAGATTGGCAATGGAGAATGTATCGCAGTGAAAGGGAAAGGCATAATTGCAGTGGAAACTTCAAAAGGTACAAAGCTTATCCGAGAAGTGTTATTTGTACCTAACATTAACCAAAATTTGCTGAGTGTTGGCCAGCTTCTTGAAAATGGTTTTAAAGTGGTTTTTGAGGGCAATCATTGCTTAATCAAAAACTCAAAAGATGAAGATATGTTCAAAGTGAGCATGAAAGGGAAGAGTTTTGCACTAGATCCTCTACAGGCAAAGCAATCAGTCTACTCAGCAACAACAGTAAATGCAGAAGTGTGGCATAGAAGGCTGGGTCATTTTCATCATAGAGCAGTGGTGAATATGCAAAAGAATGAACTTGTTCAAGGTTTGCCTAATATTGAAGTTAAACTGCCAGAATGTAAGGCCTGCCAATATGGAAAGCAATCAAGGATTCCTTTCAAGAAAGCTACCTGGAGAGCATCAGAAAAGATTCAGTTGATTCATACTGATGTGGCTGGTCCACATAGAACTCCTTCACTTAATGGGAGTAAGTATTATCTGCTTTTCATTGATGATTATAGCAGAATGTGCTGGATATATTTTCTTAAGTTCAAATCAGAAGTGGCTGGTGTGTTCTGGAAATTCAAGAACTGGATTGAAACACAAAGTGGCTGCAAAATTCAGACGTTGAGGTCTGATAATGGGAAGGAGTACACGTCTGCAACTTTCAGTGAGTTCTGTGAAGAGGCTGGAATTGAACATCAACTCACTGCTCCATATACTCCTCAGCAAAATGGAGTCAGTGAACGTAAAAATCGTACAGTGATGGAGATGGCCAGGTGCTTGCTTCATGAGAAGGAGTTGCCAAAAGAGTACTGGGCAGAGGTCGCTAACACTTCTGTGTTTCTGCTAAACAGACTTCCTACAAAGGCAGTTGATGGGAAGACACCTTTTGAGGCTTGGTATGGTTACAAACCTTCTTTAAAGAATTTAAAAGTGTTTGTCTGCTTGTGTTTCACTTATGTGCCTCAGATTAAAAGAGACAAGCTCGACAGAAAAGCTAAAGCTGGAATCTTTGTGGGATACAGCTTAGTTTCAAAGGCTTATAGAGTTTTTCAACCTGATACAAGAAAAATTCTGATAAGCAGAGATGTGCATTTTATGGAAGATGCTAAATGGAATTGGAGAGGAGATCAGGCTGGTACAATTCCAAGTCAAGATTCAAAGTTGCTAGAGCTGTCCGAATCTGATTTGGTTGATGATGAACCTATCAGAGGTACAAGATCACTTTCTGAAATCTATCAGAAGTGCAACATTGCAGTCCTGGAACCAGAAAATTTTCAGGAGGCAAAAAGAGATCCAAAATGGGTAGCTGCAATGAAGGAGGAGTTGAGCATGATTGAGAAAAATAAAACGTGGCAGCTGGTAAAAAGATCTGATGACAGAAAGGTGATTGGAGTGAAGTGGGTATTTAGAACAAAGCTGAATGGAGATGGCTCTATAAACAAGCATAAAGCAAGGCTTGTTGTGAAAGGTTATGCTCAAATCCCTGGTGTTGATTTTTCTGATACATTTGCTCCTGTTGCCAGAATTGAAACAATCAGGTTGCTGCTGGCCATTGCTGCTCAAAAAGGTTGGAAAGTGTACCAGTTAGATGTCAAGTCAGCATTTCTAAATGGTCTTCTTGATGAGGAGATCTACGTAGAACAACCTGAGGGGTTTGTTGTGAAAGAGCAAGAAGAAGATGTGTATTTGCTCAAAAAAGCTCTATACGGCCTGAAGCAGGCACCAAGGGCCTGGTATAGCCGAATTGATGAGCATTTGATGCAGCTGGGATTCAAAAAAAGTCTCAATGAGGCTACCCTCTACATCAAAGGTGATGAGATCAATTTTGTTGTTGTTTCTCTGTATGTGGATGACTTACTTGTTACAGGAAGCAACTTGGAACTTGTGAATAAATTCAAGAAAGATATGCAACAGACCTTTGAGATGACTGACTTGGGGGAAATGGCATATTTTCTTGGAATGGAGGTTCAACAAAAGGAGAAAGAGGTGTTCATTTGCCAAACCAAATATGCTAAAGAAATTCTGAAGAAATTCAGAATGGATGAGTGCAAGATTGCTACAACTCCTATGGGTAAAAATGAAAAACTTAGCAAGGAAGATGTAGCGGAAAAGGTTGATGAAACTCTTTACAGAAGTCTAGTAGGTTGTTTGATGTATTTAACAGCCACAAGACCTGACATCTTACATTCTGTGAGTCTGCTATCTAGATTTACGAATTGTGCTACTGAAAATCATTTTTCTGCCGCTAAAAGGGTTCTAAGATATGTGAAAGGAACATTGAAGCATGGAATCAAGTTCTGTGCTAGTCAGATTCATGTTCTGCAGGGCTATTCTGATAGTGATCATGGTGGTTCTGATGATATGAAGAGTACTTCAGGTTATTGTTTTAATCTGGGGTCAGGAATGTTCTCTTGGTGTTGTAAAAAACAAGAAGTTGTTGCACAATCAACTGCGGAGGCAGAGTTTATTGCAGCTACAGCTGCTGCAAATCAAGCTTTATGGCTTAGAAAGGTGTTATTTGATCTAAACCTGAAGCAAAATGAAGGCACAGATGTGTTTGTGGATAATCAAGCAGCAATAGCTATCTCAAACAATCCTGTTTTTCATGGAAAAACGAAGCACTTTAATATCAAATTGTTTTTTCTTAGAGATGTGCAGAAAGAAGGTTCTGTTGTTCTGAAATATTGCAAAACTGATGACAATGTTGCAGACATCTTCACCAAACCTTTGGAAAGAAGCAAATTTGAGTTTTTAAGGGAAAAACTTGGAGTTTGCAGCATCAAAGCCAAGGAGGAGTGTTAAGAAGTTGACTTAGCTGCTGCATTTCCTATTTAGTTGCTGTAATTTTTCTTTTTCTGTTATGTTTTGACTTGTTCTACTGCATTTCAGTCATTATTTCCATTTTTTTAGCTAAGTTGTTAAACGTGGAGGCATGTTCCATGGTTGAGCTGGAATATAGGAATTTCTGTTTCTTTTTCGAGCTATATTTAAGCACATTTGCAGTTAATAAAAATACAACATTACACTGAAATATTCTTCTCTTTCTCTGTTTATTCTTAGGTTGCTCTAACAGAATCGAAACATAATTTGTCTTTGACTTGAGACAGAATGATAATATATGTGAATCAACATAGGCGCAATATGAATTTTCAAGTTAGGGACCAAGTATATCTGAAGTTACGTTCATATCGACAATCCTCAGTAGCTTCTAGGAGCTTTATGAAATTGATCCATGTTTTTATTACCCTTTTCTTATTGTTGAAAAAATGGCTGCTATGGCTTATCGATTGTCCTTACTGTCAGAAGCAAAAATTCATAATATTTTTTATGTTAGTCAACTTTGCAAGCACATGGGACAACTGTTCGTACCGTTCCTCTTCTTCCACTTACTGTTGACACAGAGTTGGACATTTCACAGCCAAAAGCCACCCTTGATCACCATGTAGTTCACAAGGGGAAGTATCGACCAAAAATTGAAATTTTTGTCAAATGGAAAGGGGCTATGGCAGAGGATGCAATATGGGAGGATGCTAGACATTTCTCCTGTTCATTTCCCACTTCCACCTTTGCGAAAAAGGATTCTAAAGAGGGGGGAACTTGATACGATTATGTACATAGGGGTATACGTGAGTGATAATGGTTTGCGTGGTTAGAAGTGTTTGTAGTTTAGATTGCATAAGTTTATTATTTCCTTACGCGGTCATTATTAGCTTGTTATTAGGAGATGTGGGTGTAATAGGTCCATGTCCTTATTTGCATTATTTGTGTTTAGGTCTTGTAATTTGTTAAGGGAAGTAAGTGTATGAACTCCTCACAAGCTCTTTCTTTCTCTAGTGTTTTATCTCATAGTCCCCCCCTCTCCTAAAAATTCTTATATCATATTTTTCAACCTAATTCTAGGATAAGAGGTTAAAAAAAAACTAAAATGGACTAGATCAGAAGTTAAACCAATAAGACAAGAGGTTTAAGGTTTAAAAGATTCAACCAATATTAGACCGTCATAAGATCAGTTAAAGATTAAATAAAATTAAAGAATTTGAAATATGATTGAAAGAGATTGCTCTTATTAGTTAAAGAATTTAAAATTTAATTGAAAAAAGAGGTTGTTAGATGAAAATTAATTAATTAATTTTAGTTTATATTAAATTTTTAGTTTAATTTATTTTAATAATTTTTATTGTTAAAAATTGATCAATTTATTAACTAATCGGTCAATTTACGAAAATTGATCGATTAGTTAATAAATTGATCAATTTTTAACAATAAGAATTATTAAAATAAATTAAACTGAAAATTTAAAAACTGAACCAAAAAATTGGACGGTTCAATATTTCTATCGTTGAACCAGTTGAACTGGTTGAATTTTTTTACCTTTTTTTAAAGACCTAAAGAAACTTTTTAAAATTTCTTAAACTAAGGGAGAAGTTTAGGTCTTTTACTCTTTTGTATTCAATCATTCTTCTGGTCTTTTGATAATTGAAGCCTAACTACAGAGAGAGTTTATGTTTTTTACCTTTCTATATTCAATCATTCTCCTGGTCTTTTGGTAAGTCAAGCCTACGGTAGAATTTAATGATAATGTTGAAAGATCTTTAAGATATGCGAACTTTGATGTTGTACTTCGAGCCTTATTCTGCAATGGTAACACATTATTAGAAGGCTAAAGGCGCATATCTTCTTGTCTAAGATACTCAGACAAAGACCTTATGTCATCGTCAAATGACAAGATTGTGAAGGGTATATAGACCATATATGTGTAACTCTCTCTGCCTTCACGAAATATCAATTAGATTAGAAACATAGAATACAACAAGGAGTGCCGTTTTTTCTATACGATAGTACTCCTCATTGGTTGATTTTGAAGGGGGGCAAGAGCAAGCATACAACACTATGCAAAAGGTTGTCTTTCTTGTATGTTTCCTATTATGGTCCTACGAGGCAAACCCTAAAAGCATCTTAAAACAATATCATTGTAGAATTGAATTGAATTAAAATCCATAAACAGAGATATGGTTGGTCGATATAAAAATGGTTTTAAAAAGTAAGAAATATAAATTTATTTCATAAATTAAATTTAAGAATTAAATGAACTTTCAAAAAAAATCAAACTTTTAAAGATATAATTACTCCTTTTGGAATACATTAATATTTGAAGAGAAATTTAATTGAATTCCATTTTTAACAAATGAATTATAAATATTAAATTAAATTAAAACTTACAATAATAATAATATCTAGTAAAAATCTCGCTAAGACGTGAAATTTAAAAAAGTTCAGTAATACGCAACCTTATCTTTAATTAGTAAAATTTTATAAAAATTAATCTTATTAAACAAATGATTAAGGAGCATATTAAGTTTTTTAAGACCACTTTTTATCCGTAACTTTTTAAAAAGAACTTTATATTTCTTGAAAATTGATTTTATCTTAACTATAAGAAAGATAATACATTAATAATTGATTAATTAAATTTAAATTTAAATTTATCGACTAATTTATTCAAAAATTCAATGAAAAAAAGAAAAAGGGGTACGGATAACAGCTTCTAAATTCGGTAATTCTGTTGACTTCGAAGACTTGGGGCGTGAACCAAACCATTCCGTAGACTGTCGAATCATTTGAGAACACACAAGATAAGAGCAAGGAAATGCGGGGCTGAAACTTAAACTACTTTTTCCTACTTTAAGCAGTCATGCCCCACCTGTAGGGATAAAGTGATGTATGTACTCTACCTTAGACTTTTGTTTTCAGTTGCGAGTGAACCCTAATGGCATACAGCTTTTACCCACCCTAAACATTCAACAGAAACTCAACGTTTATGTTTTGTCTTTCCTTAGATTTTTGTTTACAGTTGCGAGTGAACCCTAATGGCTTACAGCTTTTATCTACCCTAAACGTTCAACAGAAACTCAACGTTTGTGCATGGTTTTCTCATGTTCATACGAGCTGTTAACAAAATATTTCATGTTATGTCTTGTCATGTTCACAAACCCCAATCGAATAACAACAACAGAAGCTATTTCTTTTATGTATGGTTTATATTTACAAATATGCAATTTTAGAATTTCAAAAAGAAATATTTTTTAAAAATATTCTTGTCTAAAATCAAAGTTGAAGGCATCGAAATATTGGTGTTGGACTACATCAAGGCTCGGCCTTAAGCTCTTTTTTGTTCACATTAGTGTTAGATGAATTTACTAAACATATTCAAAAAAGAATACCTTGGTGTATGTTATTTGCTGACGATATTATCCTGGTGAATGAGAATAAAGAGAGGATCAATGTCAAGTTAGAATATTGGAGAGAAATGTTAGAATCGAAAGGTTTTAGAAGGAGCGGGTCCAAGACGGAGTATTTAGAATGTAACTTTTCCGGAAGCCAGATGGTACATGAGGCGGCGGCAATAATTGGTACTGACGTCATACCATAAAAATCGAGTTTTAAATACCTCGGGTCCATCATTCAGAGAGATGGTAAAATCGATGTCGATATAGTGTATCGTATTAGATCTGGGTAGGTCAAATGGCGAAATGCATCAGGTGTTTTATGTGATAAAAAGATTCCTTTACAACTCAAAGAGAAGTTCTATAAAATGGTGATTCGACCAATCATGTTATATGGGGTAGAATGTTGGCCTACCAAACGTAGACCTACAAGACAATTATTGGTAGCAGAAATGCGTATGCTTAAGTGGATGTGTAACATTACCAAAAGATATAAGATCCAGAATCGTGTGGTGAGAGACAGACTACAGGTGGCTAGTATTGCTGACAAGTTGAGAGAGACAAGACTTAGGTAGTTTGGGCATGCATAGGAGACCCTCTGATACTCCGGTACGACGCTGTGAGAAAATAACCCTTAATGACTACAAGAGGAGAAAATGGAGGCCTTACAAGAACTTAAGGAAGTGATCAAGAAAGATATATCAGAGTTGACCCTTACTAAGACAGTGGCTAGAAATAGAAAAGTTTGGTGTGATCGGATAAAGATAAAGGATACCTTTTAAAGTCCTCACGCCACGTAGTTACAGCGTATGAAGTCTAACCTAATGTCCTTTCTGCCTTTGCTAGTTGTAAGTTTTGGACAAGACTTTCAAGCCTACAACTTAGTTTTTCAGGTTAGGTGTAGTGGGAAAGATCCCTCGAAACCGTCTAAAACCGTAGGATTGTCATATCCTCAGGGTCTCTCAGCGAAGACCCCTAGCTTAACTAGCGACAAGAAGAGCCGATCTTTGCAACGTATCAAGTACTAACAGATCTGGCCACCATCAGGTATTGATTATATTTTATTTTTATTTATTATGTATTTATTGTAATTTTATTTACATAATTATTTAGTATGCCAGTTTTACTTATTTTCTCTTTAACTTGCATCACTCTTTTATTGTCAGATCTGCATGTAAGTCTATCAAAAACAGTCTCTTTACTATGTAGGGATAAGGCTGCGTACTATCAGACCTCCCCAAATCTCACTTTATTGTAGGACTTCAGGCTAAGTGTGATAATGGTGACGATGATACGAACTAAGAAACAAACATGTCATTTAATGTATTTAAGAACGTGGAGAAATAAAAAGATCCACTATCTTAGGATATAATGCATAAAAATAGAAAGATCACGACTCGAGACACAGTTATGTCATAGACTGTATTTGTAATATACAACTTTATCTATAAATAAGTTTTGATTGATGATTTATTTGAATCACGTTTAAATTAAATTGAGTATAATAAAGGACTATTTAAGTAGAATTATGCAAGATAAAGTTTACATATAAATATATTGCTGTAAATCTAGTTTAATGCAGCTGTTAGTTCCTAAGTACGTAAGCATACTCAATTGGTAGAAACTCATTAAATATATTCTTTTATTTTTATTATTGCTATCTTTCTATTTTATTCTTGCTGCACATTATTTGTCAACAAGTAGCGTTAGAGTATACTTGAGGTAACAATGACTTACGCTATAAATTTTGAAGACGTAAAGTATAATAAAATTAAGAATTTTGCATTGTGTGACAACAAAAAAAGTGAAGGATTCATTTGTATAGCAAGTCATGCTAAAGGGGATGCAGAAGAAAAGGTTGAAATGTATCGATGAGCATAATTAGGAAGAATTATGTTAAAGTAGTGCAATATAATTACCCTTATTGATGTCCAACAGGTGTTTAATTTAGATCTAAATTTAAGGATAGAAAAACATTTTGGTGCTACAAATGCAAGTAAGTTGGACATCAATAAGGATTTCAAATAAGAAGAGGCAGGATGACTAAAGAAAGTCTAATGATTCGTCAAGGTATATTAAAGTAGTGCAAAGCAAAGACTTAGAATATTGTAGTGACAAAGATATAATATATGTTTTAACCAGTCAATTTTAGGACTTAAATTTTAGATATGATATGCTTATATGGTATAACACCAAATAAGGATTTATTTGTGTCATAACAACGTATAACTTTAATACTATTAAGTTGGGAGATGATAAAGCTTGCAAAATCGTGGAAACACGATATGTTAGGATCAAGATATTTAATGGTTTTGTCAAGACATTCTGTTATGTTCAACATGTACTAGATTTTAAAAAGAATTTAATTTATTTAGACACCTTAAATGCCAATAATTTTGGCTATAAAACTGAAAAGGATAATATTAATGTGGTAAAGGGTTTTAGTTGTGGTAAAAGGGTAAGGCTAGTGGAAATGTAACACCCAAATATTCCCTGGGAGGATATGTGGATGTCACCCAAGATCGTATAATCAAATCAGACTAGTGCACACACAACATCTCAACCAGTGCTTCCAATACCCACATCATACTGCCAGAAACAGAAATTCAAAGTGCTTACAGGCCCAAAAGTGTTAACTAAAAACAGGTTCATTAATACATAACCAGACGCCTTTGGCCAGTGCAGTAGACTTGTCCCAGTCTTTAAACTCTTCGCTCTGAACCTACACGG
>JANZLC010000004.1:29835404-29864521 GCA_026413385.1 Erythroxylum gracilipes
TCTTTATTGATGAATAAAGATTGTACATAGCTTTGTACAAGCGATTGCCTTTAGGGCACTACTCTAACAATCTTACAGTACTTTACAAACATAAGTCGAGTTACAGCATATACAAGTCGCCTTATTGGTACTGTAAATGCGTAAGTCGAGTTACACAAGTCGACTTACACTAACAGTATTATCATGTTTCTCAATGTCGTCATTTCTTTTTCTACCCTTTTCATTTTGTTATTCATTTCTGAAAGCATTCTTTCCATCAAACCTTTCAGATTATCCTCCATCTTACGTAATTCTGCATTCCTTGTACCTTCAACCATGGTGTCTCCCAAATTCGAGAGCTCTGATACCAAATGTTATGAAATAAAATGAAGAACAGAAGAGAGAGGGAGAGGAAGAGAAAGAGAAAGAGAAGAGTTCAGAAAGAAGAACAAAGAGCGTAATGGTAGAGAGAGAGAGACACACACACACACAAACATTAGCTAATTCATATCCTTGTGAGAGAACGGTTACAATTCTTATACTCCCCACAGCTGTGTAACAGCTATCATTATTTTTATACGTAACAATTCTTTCTCCTTTAACAAACCTTGTCCTCAAGGTTATGGAGGTTTACTTAATGGACAAAAAATAAACAACTATGTGAACTTCTTTCCATCAACTTGACCACTAAGGAAAAGCATCTGCCCTCCAGTAGTAGATTTCCTAGCATCAACATGGCCAATAAACACCACATTCAAATGTCGCTTCTTTTGATCTTCCATCTCCTCTAAAGCCCCAACCACTTGTGGAGCAGATACTTTTGTAGCTTTCTCCACTTTTGAATCAACATGTTGTTTTTGATAGTTCAAAGCAATATTGTCTTTTGGATCTTTCTCCGTTTCATCCCATTTGTCAACTTCTTCGGTCCTGGAATTTCCTTTTGGTTTGGACAACTCATTAGCAACTTCTGCTGAATCAAGCTGCATCGAGCTAATCTCCTCTTTAATATCGTTATATGGCTCAAAGAACCAACCGGCTTTACTCATCTCATCTTCCGTCAACCTCTCCGAGCTACTCTGAGACGCCAGGTTTACTGGTTCAGCATCTCCCCCTATTTTTCTGAGACACTGGATTTACTGGTTTAGCATCTCCTCCTATTTTCTGTAGCATTTGTATCATCATGTTTCTCAATGTCGTCATTTTTTTCTACCTTTTTCATTCTGTTATTCATTTCTGAAAACATTATTTCCATCAAACCTTTCAGATTATCCTCCATCTTACGTAATTCTGCATTCCTTGTACCTTCAGCCATGGCGTCTTCCAGATTCGAGAGCTCTAATACCAAATGTTATGAAATAAAATGAAGAACAGAAGAGAGAGAGAGAGGAGAGAGTGTAGAGGTAGAAAGAGACACACACACAAACATTAGCTAATTCATATCCTTGTGAGAGAACGGTTACAATTTTGTACTCTTCACAACTGTGTAATAGCTATCATTATTTTTATACGTAACATCCACACACCTACCTCCCTCGCACTACCGTCGTATGATTTGACTTAATTGAAAATGGCCCATAGGCCTTTGTTCAAGTTTCGATTTTTCTAAGTCATTAGATAATTGGGCTTGGCCTTTACAGAAGGACTCTCACTGCCGAATACCCAGGTAAATGACAGATTATTCAATTCTTCTTTCTGTAAGCGTGAATGTCTCATCAGCATGAAGTTGCCCAAAAGATTACGATTCTATCTGCTAAAGATTTGTGCTTTTGAAATTGCTCGCTAATGGGTTTGCCACTAAATATTAGTTGTTGATGCCTCAGACTCCATATCAGCATCTTTTAATTCCACTATATATTCCAGTCCACAGATGGTGTTCTTTGCCTAACGTCATGACCTAAACTCCACCACTATGCACGAGATGTATCAGAGTAGTTAAATCACCATTGGAGAAAGCTTTGCTCTTCCTTGTTAATTGGCAAGTTTCTGCTTCCAAAACTTTCCAATATGATGAATTTGATTCATTATCTTGACAGCGTTTTGGTCCCTTCGAGTATTTTTCTCTTGGTTGGTTACCATACCTATCTGTGGCATTGTCTCAAGAACAAACCATTCAAAACCACCAGTGGGTTCAACGCATCAAGAAGGAAACTTTGGCTTTTGGACATGAAAGAGGTTAATCCAAAACTCCCCACAATAACATATCTGAGTTCCAGGATTCTGCTATAATGGGTTTGTTTTTCTTCTTCTTCTTTTTCCCATATGCAGGGTGATGAGAAGAAAGGTATGCTCGCTGTGCAGAGCTTGAGAAACACGCTAATGGCAACAGTATTTACTGCTTCCATAGCCATTCTCGTGAACTTATCAGTGGCAGCTTTGATTAACAACACCTACACTGCAAGCCACCTTCTAAATAGTACAATTTTTGGGTCACAATCTGGTAAGATTTATGTTCTGAAGTTCAGTCTAGCATCAGCATTTTTGTCTGTCAGCTTTTTATGCAACTCCATGGCACTTGGCTACTTGACTGATGCAAATTTCCTGATAAATGCTTCTGGGGAGTTCTCTTCATCTGCTGATTATACACAGACAATTTTCCAACGAGGGTTCTTATTGAATTTCATAGGAAATCGTGTTCTTTGCATCAGTTTTCCTGTATTAATGTGGACGTTTGGACCTGTACCAGTAGCTTTGTCCTCTTTAGCACTTGTCTTTGTGTCCTATCAGCTTGATTTCTCTGACAAGAACCTGCCAAGTTGTAGTTGATTGAATTCAGAATATATATAGATAATCAACTTCTTCATCTAGCTCTTATCACAAGCTGACTTACCACCTTCTGCAGAAATTTAGTGTTCTTGTTAAGATTTTAGATTACAGACTGCGAATTATATTGTAATTTCGAATAAGGCAGATCGTAATAACGATCCAGAACTACAACCACAAGATTCAACTGTGCCCTTCAAACTCCTGAAAGGAGATGTGACAAGCAGACAACTTGATGATGTTGATAGCTGTCAAACCACAAGATGTGCCATTTCTTCCAAGAATTGAAGTGGGTTTTTTATCTTTTTCCATGAAAGGTTGATCCACAAACTCTTACTTTTCAGTTTTCACACTATCCTCCATCCTCGCGTGGCATGAGATGAGAAAAGCTTTGTCCTTGCACAGTAGTTTTGTCTTTTCCTTTTTTCTTTTTTCCTACAAAAGTTAACATCAATGAAACTACTTAGTTGTTTCCGTGTGATGTCTGGGACGTCACTCTGCCTTTAATTTCTTCCGCAGAAGATTATTTTTAACATTAATCTTCTTCTTCTAGCACTTATTATTACTTTTCTTGTATATGATACTAAGAACTATATTTTATATAGATAGATAGATAGATAGATTAAGTAGGCTAAGACTCTTGGTTTTACATGTTTTATTTCAATTCTTAAATTATTACTTACTTTTTATATTTTAATTATACATTTTTTTGTTAAATTTTTATCTATTTTTTAAAAATTTCAATACAATGATATTTTAGAGTTATATGAATACACGAAAAAAGCATAATAATTAGCAAATATTATAAGGAGACAAACTATAATTTTTAAAATATAAATATTAAAATGAAAATAATTTTTATGGAATTTAAGTTTAATTTAACACTATATATATATTATACCAAATAACATTACTTTTAGTCGTTTCAAAAAATATATTTGTGTCTGAATTCAGTCCAGTCCGACTTAACTTGAAGTTAATAACGTTTTTAAAATTTTTAAGATGAATTCAAATTTAGTCAAAAAAATTTCCCGAGTCAATTTGAAGTTTGAATACATTATGAAACAGCATCATTTTGCTAATTAAATTGAAAAACCATTTAGATTGAGGTTCAAACCATAAACACTACACTCCAATGCTAAGTGTAAGTCATTCTAGCTAAATTTAATTATATTATATGATCCAATTAAAAAAATCATGAAATAGGGTTTATGGTGGATTAATTAACCCATGGTTTAAGTAATGTAATTGAAAAGATTGCATCCAACTCAACAAACTCTTTGTCTTTTTTCAATGATCAAAGGTAACCCATATGAGCTATTATACTCTAGTCATGTAGGCTTTAACTTTGGCTTTTTTTAATGTCTCATCAAAACACCTCATGACAATTTTTTAGTAGCTTTTTTTTAACCTTTGATTAAAGAAAATCATTTGGTAATCTTTGAATTGACCCTTATAATGTGAAAGTACTGGTTTGACCTGTCAACCCAAATTAAATTTAACTGAGAGTGATACATATCATTATGCACAAATTACAAGCCAAGTTTAACATTGGATAACACTACATATCATTTGGGGGTGTAATATTGGTTTTAGGATGTTAAAATTGAGCTTCTTCTTCTAATGCCACTTTACTTATAATCTCAACATTAAATATGAGATTAACTATACAACGAATAATTAGGATTTTTTATTGGATATTATTGTTAAAAAAAGAAATTATTATCTCTTTAAATTTTATATTTTCATTAGAGATAACAATGAATTGAGGCGGGCCGAGTTGCTCCTGGCTCGACCCGACTACGGGCTAGTTCAACTTTATTTTTTAAATTAAAAAACGACGTTATTTTGTATCTTTCTGTCAGACCATGAGCTTAAACAACCTCAGTCCAAGTTCAACCTGTGGCCCGATCGACCTAAGTAATCTCAATCTATAGGCCGACCCATGATAGGATCAACCTAGGCTCAAGTCAGGCCGGGTCACATTTGTCGTCCCTAATTTTTACTATTTATAGTATTAATGAAATAAATAGTTTTTTATATTTGTCACTCTATTTTACTCGAATTGATATTAAAACTGACATTATTTTAATTTAACTAATTTATTTTGGTTAATTGCACCAAAATACCATCTAATTGTAAAACTGGTTTGACTCATTAGGCAAGACTAAATGGTTCATTAAACTCAAACTTAACTTCAAATTTTATTAGCTCAAATCTAGTTTACTAATTGTGGATTAGAAAGATCCAACTTTGTGGATATCCTTTTAGTATAAAGAAACATATAGACATGCCTTTTTTTTTTTTCCAAGATTCCTTCTTTTGACCTATTGAAGGTACTATTTAATTTTAAGTCTTGATCCAACACTTTTGGGTCATCTGTCGTTTTGAAAACCACCTACCTAACACAACATTCACACTTAAGGACATTAAATTCACTTATCATCAACAACCATCCATCTTTTGTTTACAATGTTATTGTACTAAAACTTGCAATAGTCAAGAGTAAGTGTAGAAAAGTTGAAAATTAATTATTAATAATTTAAGGCCGGCAAAATAGTCTAATTATGATATGATTCGATCTCTAAGTTTTCACGACAATATCATAGTAAAATTAATTTTATCAATAATCAATATAATAAAATACATTAAAAAAAAATTTAGAGTATCATTTATAAGTCTTCTTAGCTTATAATAATCTTTTAATTTTGTAATTAAGAGATTATTATAAGTCTTCTTAGCTTGTAATTTTGTAATTAGTTAGGAAAAAACAAAAGTAGCTAAAGATCTTGCATTCCAAAAGTCTTTGGTTGTATGTTACAATGGTTGGTTGAGGTTTTGCGAAAGCTATCAATTTTAAGCTAAAGCAGATAGCTTTCTTCTAAGAAACTTAAACACAACACCCATTTGTACACAGGAAATTTCATGGAAGTAACTTTCAGGAAAACTCAGGAAATTGCAGCACATCGTCGTCGAACTTCACAGATTCCATTTCCACCATCATATCCATCCCAAAACTGTGGGAGCTAGTGGTGCACGAGGAGGTGACCCCAGAAATTACATCTCCATGATCATATGTAGATAGCTCCGATGACAGAAGAAAATCGGGAGATAATGATTGGTGGTGGTGGGGGAACGAGCCATGGCCGCCATTTTTGGTTGGGAAATGGTTAGTAAAGCTTAGAAGTTTGGAAGACTCAGAATTAATGACGTCCAGGACGACTTCAGAAGGTTTTAACAAAGGTTTGCATGTGTGATGACCATAATATGTTGTTCGATACAAAGGTGGTTCGTCATCGATTCTCTGGACTTGCTTGGTTGCTTGACACCCTTGTTCATACTTGTGAGTGCATCTGAAGTAGTTCCTGAAACATTTAATCAGATCGATTCCGATAAGTTTTTGAAGCTAAGTAACGTAAGAACATAAAAATATGAATTACTGAAGTAATAATTACCTTGAATATTTGGCTTTAAGAATCACCTTCTGACCATATTTTCTCCAAGCATGTCCGTCGTCTACTAGAGCCGGACTGTCTATCGTCCTCGACTGAGAAGTCCTCCTGAAACCACAAAGCATTTCAAATTCAATTGTTTAGCAGAGTCGCCTGAAGAATATCAACTATGGAGGTGTTGACCAATTAAATGATGTTATTACCTTCTCTTATAACATCCCCTCCGGCTCTTTAACTTGGAGGATTTGCAACTCTCGACGGAGTCCTCCGACTTTCGGCCATCAAAACAAGGAGAACCCACTTGAGTACTCGCAGGAAGCTGAGAAACTTCATCGGACTCAGCACTATTTAACATGGAAAGAGTGTTGGAAAAGGAGTTAAAGATTCCTGTTGCAAGCTCTCTGGCATCGTCATCACCGGTGGATTTGATTAGAGCAGCTTTAAGTTGGTTAGCAAGTTTCCGACCGCGAAGGAGCTCGTGAATCGCCTTGTTCCGGTCAAAAGGTAGTGCTTCCGGCGAGAAAAACTCCATTTCAAAGGTTGGTGTAGTAAATCTAGAGAGTGGACGAGAGGATTTTATCTTGTAATTTCAGGTTCATGGAACATGGAAGGAAACTTTGCGGAAACTTCCAACGTTTCAAGACCAACCAATCCTACGCGCAATCCTGCGAATATGTACCTCACTGACTTAGGCTATGCCTATTGGCTATTGAGGAGAAATGCATAGAACGTGAGGGAGTGGCGCGTGAGCGTAACAGATGAAGCTAGTCTTACGACATCGTAATGACGTTAGTTGGGTTACGTAAGTGGGCAATTGCCACGTGTCAGTTGATTATTAAAATAATATAGCTACAACTGGCATTCCAACTTGCGGTGAAATTTCAAAGGCAACCTCTTTTTGTTTTAGGCCGAAGAGCGATTTAACCACTAGTATTTATATTAGACTCTAATATTATTGAGTGTAACGTTTGTAAAATGTTATATATTACCTCTAATATTTAGAAAATGTTTAAAATAATCTAATTTTATCTCATCGATAACTATTTTAAATATTTTCTAAATGTTAAATTTTAGTTTAAATATTTTGTAAATATTATGATTTATTTTAAACGTATTGAAACATTATAGTTCAACTTAAATTTTAGTGTAAATATTGAAGGTTAAATTTCGATTTGTCGTTAATTGAACTGGTGGTATCGCAAGTTCCAGATTCGATGAGATTTCGTGTGGTAGCCTCTTTTGTGACTGCCTCAGGGGAGTGGGACTGGCAGGCCTTTGCATACCTCCTCCCGTCCAATGCCATCCAGCTCATTGCTACTATTTTGCCACCCGATGAAAGCATAGATAATGATCGACCTTTTTGGTGCCTCTCATCCTCGGGCTGTTTTACTTTAAAGACTGCCTATTTGAGCTTATGTGGACAAAGCGAAGTTCTGTCGAGAGTTCCCTGACATCGAATTTGGAAGTGGGTTGGACCACAACGAATTAAAGTGTTCATGTGGCTATGTTTAAGATGGGGTGCTAACAAATGCCGAAAGGTGCCAGAGGCATTTGTCTACATCAAACACTTGTGAGGTATGCTTTGGATCCATTGAGCATACTATGCATATACTTCGCGATTATCGATTTGCTAGAGATGTATGGAATAGGCTGCTGATTTATGAGCAAAGAGCATGATTTTTTGACTCGAATTTGAGCTTGGATGCATGGTTATTTCGCAACATTGCCGACATACAATGCTATCAAACTGATGTGAGTTGGAGTGTGGTGTTTGGGGTTGTTATTTGGCTACTTTGGAAGCGTCGAAACAGGGCTGTCTTGGGAGATGATTTACAGCCAGTAGCCTTCACTGTTGAAGCTGTTTGTTGCGTTGGCACACAACAGGCAGTGCAAATTGCAGCTGCTGTGCATGTCGAGCAAGGGCTACCAGGGACAAGACGAGAGGAGCGATTGGTGCATTAGTCGACACCGTCGGCAGGAGTTTTCAAGCTGAATACCGACGCCTCGTTAACGGCTGATGGCATGGCAGCGTATGGCGGAGGGGTCGTGCGCGACAGCCATAGTAATTGAGTAGGCGACTTTGTGGTTAACATTGGTCGATGTCCGATTCTGAATGCGGAAGTGTGGTCTATCCTCCATAGCCTTGAATATGCTGCGAGTTTAAATTTGAGGGATATTCAAGTTGAATGTGATAATTTGTTAGCCGTTAACATGATTAATGGAGAGTATGAGGTTAATGCTTTAGTTACCGCTTTGATTTCCCGAATTCGCAAGCGAATGGAGTCTTTCGAGAGGATTTCGGTTACACATGTACATCGGGAGGGAAATTTTGTCGCCGATGCTTTATCCCATCATGCTTATGACTTTAGTCCGGGTTTTCATCCCTTAGCTAGCCCACCAGAAGCGGTGAACTCATGGCTTTTTCATGATGTTATTGGTGTTACTTATGTTCGTTAGTTAGAGACTTCTTTTCGGGCTTCGCCCGCTTTATCTACCAAAAAAAAATATAATTATTTTTATGTAAATTTTGAATCTTACCACAAAAATTATAGCTCAGAATTGTTTTAATTCGAGATCAAATTAAATTTTAGATTGGTCGACTAACCTTATAACTCAAATCTGAGCTATTATTATTGAGTATAAGAAGGGAGATTTGGCGTGCGGATATGATTTGGATGGGCGTCTTCATTACGGTTAAGTGCTTGTTGGGATAGTGACGTATTGTCACATGCCAACCAACGAGTCAAACAACTTGTGCATAACAGATATTGCTAGCTAGTTGATGAGTCTAATTTTCAAGGTTCCCTTTTGACCAAGAATTATATATTATGGGTTCACATGGGGATGTAGTGTTGTTAATAAACTATCAAGGACTAACATGACAAGTTGTTAAACCCAAAATGAAAGTAGTATTCAAGGGCAGCTTTACCCTTCTAATCAACATTATATGTTATAAGGCAAAAGAATAATACATAATTTTAATAATAACAATAATCGTTAAAAATCAAATCGCCAATTACCGATCTGATCGGCCAAAAAAAAAAAAGAAAAGAAATCCATGCATATTACTCTACACTGAATGCTCCATGCACAAAGATATATTCAGAAAGACTAAATTTTCTAACTAGCAATCAAGCAAAAGAAGAATGGCTTAAAAATTCTCTGTCTTCTTTTATACGCACAAATATATGAAAGAAATTGAACTTACAATATACAGATTACTAATCCTCCTCCACAATCACTCGTCCTTCACTTACAATCTACTACTACTACTACCTACCTTGGTTCAAGCACCAAAAAGCAAGCGTAATTCTATATCTAGGCTTCTAACTTGGTAACACTAACACCATTATCACACACCAATTGTAGTATAACTAGACATAAAAAGAAAAAAATAAGATATTCTTCCCTTTAATTGCTAAATGTACGCCCCAAAAAAAAAAAAAGTCTTACATGAAACTGTTATACACTTAGAAAGCTCCCTTACCTTCTTCCACCCACTTCGGGGCTTTGAACTATTATGATCAACATCCAGTACTTCAAATTGGGACATTTTTAGATCCAAAAATGGTAGTGTGCAGAGAAGTTGATATTTCCTTTCCTCTATCACAGTCACTCAAAAGTTATTTCACATTGGGACATTTTTAGATCAAGCCATCCTCCTATCCCTTTTTTAAGTGTATAATGATCTACCCACTCAGTTACCAAGTGTCTGTCCATTTGATGACATGTCATTGTTAATTGCTACGATAACCAAAATTTTTGGTAATGAAGAGTTGATGTGAAAAGGGAAACCAACATCAACTTACTTTTGAACTTGATGGCCGTATGCTACGGGGAAGCCATAGGATGGATACGTTGGAGGAAGCCGTAGGTTGGTCAGTGTGCAGTTGTCTTAAATGATGATAAATGTACATGTCAACTAGCACCTCCATCAGGACTTGATCGCAAACAATCAGGTTATCTTTTCAGTATCTCAGCTTCTCTGGCTATCTGGATGTCTGAAGGCCAAAAGGTTTGATATCCAACTTTAAAAACAAATCGAGGGAGTAATGCGACAACAATTATGATGAAGATGGTGAGCCAATAAGTTGAAGACTTGGCAAGATGGTAAATCGTCCTGCAGAAAGTAAGTCAAATTTCATCTACTTTTCGGCACTGATAAAGGAAAAAAAAAAAGCAAAGTAAAATGAATCCAAAGAATCCCGTTAGAAATCTACATACTAACCAATAATTTGGAAAGACAGGTATAGAATCCAATACTATCATACAAGCATAAGTAATGACCACTGAACCCCAAACAGCTGCATGAGTAATATACACCCAACGCTGAATGTCCATTGCCAAGTGAATATTAACAAGTATAACAACTGCGATCGTCCACAAACTGCCCAAGCTCCATATATCAATTGTGCTCTCCCTGTAAACAAACAGGGGTATAGCAAAGAGAACAATACTCTGCCATAATGTATCAGCCATGGTGATCCAGAAGAGCTGCATATTGTATGCCTCCTGTCTATGCCCCGCACCATAGAGTTTTGGGTATTGTAGTAATGTCCGATGACTTAAATCCTTGTCCAAAATGCCAACAACAATGGTAGGGATAGATGTATATATGACAGAATAAAAAACACTACTCCAATCTGTCAATGCTGAAGTTGTTGAAAAGGCAGTGCACAATATGTACCTACAGATATGAAATAAAATCACAATGATCAAGAAGAAAAGCCTCTTAAGTATTTCACAAGACTTCATGGTATAGAGCTAAATGCTACCATTAACTAAAAATATGTCAGACAAATTTCATGCAAGATTACCACTGGGCCCTGGGAACAAAAGGGGCAAACTATAGACAGAGATGGACTGAGAATCAAAAGTTATATGGAAGATCAGCTTCTCATCAAAATGCTGATCCTCAAAGAATTTATAAAGCCAAAGCTTTTTCTATAATAATTAAAGGAAGTCCTAAGGTTAAAGATAATCATCCTAAATTGTAAGGAAAACAAAAGAAAGTTGTCAAGATAACTATACAAACACCTATATGTGCCATACAATTGCATCAAAGTTTTGATTGTCATCAAGTATCCAGACTCACCAAAATAACATCATAACAAAAACAGCATTCCGGTAGAAATTGTAGAGAACCAAGTATCCAATGCGTTGGTAATTCCAGTGTCCATGGACCAATAATAGTCTTTTCAGAAACCGAAATTGTCCCATTGCAAAATCTGATGCCATCACTGCTTGACGTCCTTCTTGACCACATATGCCTACTCCAACATCCGCCATTTGAATCATTGAGACATCATTGGCCCCTACCAAATATCAGGAAGCACAGTCAAGTAGAAGGATATCAGCAATTGTAAATACCATAAAGATACAATCTTCTTAGAGAAATTAAACTTCATTTTAGTTTTTCAACCTGCTCCTTCCAGCCCCTACTCCATTGTCTTCTAACAAAGAATAAAGGTAGAAAACCAGACGACTCACCATCACCTATGGCCAGCGTCATATCATCAGTCCGGCTCTTGATTAAATCAACAATACCTGCCTTCTGCAATGGTGCTACACGACAGCACAGCACAACTCTACAGGAAGTCGCAAGCTCGAAAAGCTGTAAAACATATTCAGAACTATTAAGTGACTTTCAAAATAGAAAATGATGCAAAACATGAAGCTGGTAGGATGACATCTATGTTCAATAAATCCTGAATTAATCTAAAAGATGTACTAGATGCTCGCCTCAAGACCCAAATAATCTGCGTAGATAATAATCACCTTTGATTCAAGTTCCTTCTCCAAAATGTAAACCAAACTGTTCCCATCAATTATAAGTGCAAGTAGTGGTTTGACTATTCCATCTGTCTTCCCATTGCACATCTCAGAGCGATCAGTTTCATTATGTTTATCACAGTTGAAGTTATGGCTTCTTCGGCTAGATGACATCATGCCATACTTTTCCTTAGCTTCCACCAATAGTTTTCTGCATTCAATCTCAGAATTGCCATTAATAATTATTTGCTCCATATCAGGTGTCAAGAGTCTGCAGGAGAGCCCAATTGAAATTGCAGTTTCTTGCTTATCCCCTGTCAGAACCCAGACTTTGATCCCTGCTTGCCTGAGTGATTCGATGGCTTCAGGTACACCATCTTGAAGCTTATCTTCAATGGCAGTTGCTCCAAGCAAATTTAGGTCACATTCAATAAGTGCTGCTGTTTGACGCAATTTGGCAGCTCTGTCAGACAAAGAAGTGCTTGCATCATCAAATTTACATTGCCACAACTCAAGTTCTGCTTCAGTAAGATCCCTTGCAGCAACCACAAGTGTACGTAAACCTTGTGATGAATATTCAGTCAAATGACATTCAGTAGGATGTCTTATATGATCATTTCTCCCACTGTCATTGGCTAAAACACTGAACATGGAAGAATCCGCGCCTTTCACTAGCACTTTTACAGCATTATTAGGGAATTTGATTACAACAGACATTCTTTTCCGCACACTATCAAATTCATGCATTCCCAAAACATCAAGCCTAAATTAAACCAATTGACACAGTGTTACAATTCGCAGCAATATGAAGAATAAATGATTAAACTACAGAACAGAGCTATCAGGATGAGATTGTAAGGAAAAATTTGAAACCTTAGTTTGTTGCCATTGACATCAATTACTATGTGCCCAGATGTCCGCTCAAAGAGAGTATATCCATAAGCAGAAGCAGCGGCAACTAATGCTTGCTCATCAGGAGATTCACCCTGATACTCAATGGATTCTAACTCCTCATAGAGTTGGCTCTCGGTGATACTAGGTATGTCTCTAGAACAAATTGGAATCACCGTATTACATGCAGCCAGTGTAAGGAAAAACTCATGAGCAGCAATCTTTTCTTCTCCAACTAAATCATTGTGCAATAATTGCATTAGATCAGGATCAACAGCAATTGGGCATTTAAGTTTCCATCTCCTATGCAAAGTTGCAGCTGCACATATTGAAGAAAGTGCAAATTAACAAAATGTAACTTGTTCTGTCACCTAGAAATTAGCCAAACTCACCCAACACCAAAGATACAGCACCTAAAGAGAGAGTATCAGAAAAGCAAGAAAGAAAGAAAAAAAAGAATGCTCGAGTTCCATATATTGGCAAGGTGAAATAGAAGTTCCATAATATGTTCGTAGATGAGTAGAAAGTGTATGTTAGCAGAAGAAAATGTAAAAGGGACAAATACCAGTGTCCGCACTCTCTATTTTAAAAGAAAGGGAATTGCTAAGCAAATTCCTCATATCTAATTCCAAATTTCCACTGGATTTATTCACCTCTCGCCTCAGGATATAGTTTGAAGTAGTTAAGAATCCCAAATCAACAAATAGTTTTAGTAGCTCACTAAGTAGGCAAGATATCAACAGAAGTTGTGCAAAGTCAAGTTCATAAACAATAGAAATGCTCCTATCATGATTACGTAACCAAGTTGTGAATGATTTGTATAGTTCGATACCTGAGTTGTTCTCTTCCTTCAGTTCATCAGTCATACGCAATGCACTCCCATAATTCTTCCCATACAAACTAGCTCTCCGAAATTCCATCTTGTTCTCAGTTAGTGTTCCTGTTTTATCTGAGAACACATAACGAATCTGACCCAAATCCTCATTTATATTCAGAGACCTGCACTGAAATCTGGAACCAGAGCTATTGTCATACATATGTTTGTCCCCTATCATAAAGTAGGACTGTCCTAGTCGAACCAGCTCCATAGTAATATAAAGAGATATTGGGATCATTATTTGAAAAACTATGATGGAAGATAAAAAGGAGAAAAATATTTCCATTGGGATTCCGTAATATTTATATCTTTTTCCATAATCCTTCCCTTGATTGAAGTATTTCTCTCTGTAATAAGGTAAGGTATCAAGCTGCTTTCCATAGTGCACAAGCCACAGTCCCATTCCAAGCGCCACAACCAGACACATAGCAAATAGAAATATAGATAGCCAAAGAGTCTCTCGGTTCATGTAACTTTCCAGTCTACTTCGCTTAGCAGGAGAAGCTGCACTGTTCATCATTGCTTTTGTTTCCTGTCCGGCATACACCACAACACCAATTATCCAGTCTGTGTTTTTCAGCTGACAACCACGCAAAACAATATTAGACTGGCTGAGGGGAAAATGATACCCATTAAACTCCATATTGGCTGTAAACTCATAAATGTTCCTGTTAGGCTGTTCACATCTGATTAGTCCTGAGATCACGGATCCTTTCAATACTGCTAAACATGTCTCCTGCCTGGCATACCTGGTCTTCAAGTTTGATTCACCATCCAAATTCATTGTCTGAATGTACGCAACCCCACTAGGATCACTTGTACCCAACAAAACCATGTCACAAGGAATCGACTCGTCAGCGCAGATCTTCACAACTTCACCGGCTCGGACCTTTTTCCATTTTTTCAGTTGGAATTCACCAGATTGTAGAACTAGAGCCTCTCTATTGTTCTCATTCCTGTCTGATCTGTGCCTTCTCCAATCCTCATAGCCATCTTTGATAGCAGTGACACAAAGCACAAAAAGAAGAGGAAAAAGGGATACGGTTCTACCAAAAACTGCTAGAGGAGGAAGCTGATTGAGGGCAGCAATGGCCAGAAAATAAAGATAAGCAACCCGATGAAACTGAATGAAAAGATTCTTTGGCAAGAAGGTAATTAGAGTATACTTGCTGGTTCGGATCTCATTCCCTGTGAACTCATACTTGTCATTGGTTCTCCTCGGATCATTGATATAGATGAACCTGGCATCCTCTTCAGGCAAAACATTATCGTCAAATTGTGCACTTTTGTGACGGTTCTTCCTCTGGGACTTGCTCAACTTATCATGAATGGCAGACGCAGGCCCAAAGTTCAACTTACCGTGTGCTGCCGATGAATCCCCAGAAATTTCAAAGGTGCCAGAAGAAACGTTATTACTGGTGTTATGTGGTAGTTCCATTGTGCCCCACGATCGCAGCTCTGCAGCCCCCCACGTGGGGCATTCCAATGAAACCCGCTCAAAGAAACGAGAGTCGACAGAATGGAACCTCCTCTCTGATGCAACAGCACTACACTTCTCGGATGCAACAGAATTGACACTACTAAATCTGTTACCTCCAACACCGAGTTCTTCTTCTCCTTCCTCCAAACAATCTAGGTCGAAGGCATTGCTTTGAGCGTCACTGAAGGTGGATGAACTGGTATACTCATTAAGGCAGAGACAACCTAAAGAGCCGAACCTGCACGAGTGACGAGGGACCAATGCCGCTGAAGGATCTGATAAGGACGGTGGTTGGTCGCCAGGAGTCATAAATAAACTTCCAATGTACACATTGGAGAATCAATTCAACAACTTCCCAACTTCCACCTCCCTTTAAGCAGGAAACCCAGAAATTTTATGCCCGGGGAAGCAAACCAAATAGATTAATTCTAGCTTCCTTTCCGAGAAACTATCTCAACAAACAGAAAGCTTCTCCTTGCCCGATGCACAAATCAAAGGTTACCATAAGTTCTGACTCTGTATTTGCTTCTTATACAAATTGGGAATGCAGGTCCAACATGAAACCCTTCAAGACTATGTTCAAAGGCAGGCAGTTACGAAAGGAAAATTGTCCAAACGATAAGAGGCTAAGAGGAACAAGAAATTAGAGTTAAATTAGATGGCGACAAATCCCTGATCGATCCGGACTACAAACCAAACTTCACGGATCTCCTTATGTGCAGTAGGAGACAAAACTGCAAAGCACATGAGACAAGAAAACGAATTACTAAGAAGGTACAGTTGGTCAGAAACCTTCTCAAGTTCTCATAACCCAAATCCCAAAATCCTAATTCTTTAAGCCCTAAGCCAAAAATTACCACGAACTAAAAGACGTAATTAAAACTAATCCTCTTAATTAATGAAAAGTAAAGAACGAAAGAGAAACAATAAATGCAGAAGCGGAAGGTACCAGAGATATTCAAAAAAACTTATCGTCTCGGGAAAAGAGAGAACCACAGCAGCTGATAGTTGTCCTGAGATCAGAATTCGACTTATGTACATTATGTGTAAATGAACACGCTGAAAACGAAATCATGGCGAAATTGGCAGACACTGAAACAGTAAGCTCTGAGTGGGTGTGGCAGATCAGATCACAGTCACAGCCCCACTTTTTGATTTAACCTTTTTATAGCTTTCGTTTTCTGGCAGTGGATGATTAATGACGCAGTCGTAGATGGAGTTTGGTTTCGCAAACACCTAGGGCTAGGACCCAGGCATAGGCCTGAATTATATTACGGTAATATACAGCGATCAGGCGGAGTAGGAGCGTAGGACCAATGCAATAAGCTTCGGTGGCGCGGTGGCGGAGGAGAGAACAAAACTAGTGAGGATATCGGTGTCGGAGAAGGAGAGATAGAGACAAATGATTTCTTGGGCTTGTCCGCTCACTTAACGACTGAAGAACTCTTGGTCTCGCCGTCGTTTTATTATTCTTGTCAATAATATATACTCAATTCTATTTCTTATTTATTTCATTTTAATATAATATTTACAGTTTAATTAATTATTAAAATTTTTCTTAATTTTTAAATTTTCTAAAAATATTTCTGTTATATAAATATTTAAAAATAACAATAAACACATATTTAATATAAATAAACACATAAGCTAATTAACTATTACTAATATTATAATTTAATTTCTTTTTAAACTTAATCAAAATTTATTAAATTTCACTAGTTAATAATTTAAATAACTATAATATTAAATTTTTATAATCCAAAATTTATTTACTATTTTTTCAACATAGTTATATGACATTAAAATTAATTTTTTCAATTAAATATTTCAGTTATTCAACATATTTCAATGTTCAATTAATTAGAAAAATATCTTAAATAAATCACATTAAATTTGCAAGCAAAGATAATATCAATTAATTCAAATTTGATAATTTGTTTGACCAATATTTGATTTATTATGTGTTATTAACAAATTATTATTACTTTGTATCGAATTTAAGTTTATTAAAAATAATATCTTTATTTAAAATTGTATACTACTAAAATTTTTCAAACTCTACTTTTTAACGGGACTGTTTTTATTATTATTATTATTATTATCGTCGTTGTCGTCGTGGTCAAAAATATTTTTAAAAATCGATTAAAATGCCAATAAAAGGCTTTTTGTTTTTGCATAATATTTATAAATTTAAAAAAATTGATAAAATGAGTCGGTTAAGTGTGTTTGTTTGAGAAGTAACTTGTCTTTTGCGTGTTTGGTTAGGTGACTAGATTCTTACTCAATTTAGATTCTCCGTGTTCCTTACTTTTATTCCATGAATTGAAAGCTTTTTAACATCTCCATCCCTGGATTATTGGAACAAATATCTCGATTCGCTTGAACTTAATTATTCAATTATTAAATAAAATAACATTATTTTAAATTACCACAATTCTTAAAAATTGAATATAATTAAAATTTTAATTAAATCATGTTTTACTAATTAATTTTATGCCAAACTCAAGTCAAAATATTAACCATCAAATCCAAATATATTTTATTTATTATTAATTAATTCACAACAAAGATTGACAAAGGCCCGAATTAGGTTTATTTTATTGAAATTTAACAAAAAACAATTAATTTAATATAATTGAGGCAATTAAAGTTTGATTATTTAGTCGTTAAACAAAATGATATAATTTTAATAAAATTTAATAAGTGTCTGTTTGGATGAACTTTTGGAAGGTCAATAAGTACTTTTCTCCATTACAAACGCCTTTTTAAAGAAAAATGAGTGTTTGACTGTAAAATAAAAAAGCACATCTTTAACAGATATGATTTTTTTGTCAACCAAAATATAACTTTTTAAGAAGCTCAAATTTGGAGATTTTCAAAAAAACTTCTCAAATGACTTTTTCGGTTAGATTTTCAGATCAATTAATTAGTCTATTTTTTAGTCCCTTTTTCTTTTATGTTTTACACATAATTCCTACAATACTCACAAACATATCTTCACGTTTATTATGTATTTAACTATTTGCTTAACTTGAATATTTATTTTGAGATTTATATAATATTATTTGGACTTTTATATATTTTAATATTTATTTTTGATAGTAGTTTTACTTATGTTATAATCCATATAAAAGATTTGGTTAGATATATTTTCATTTATGTTTCATATAGTTTAAAATTATATAATTATCAATATATTGGGCTTTGTATATTGTTTAATATACTTTAAATAATATTTATATGCATAGATAATTTTTATTACAAAATAAAATATATTTAAAATTAAAAGTACTTTTTAATTTTATGTTTCCAAACAGTTTATTGTATAAAACTCTTAAAAAAAAATTTTAATGATAGTTAAACAGTTAAGTGACTTTTAAGAAAAGTTCTTTTCATAAAAGTTTTATAGAAAAAATTTTGACTGACACAAATTATATTAGTATAAGCCCAACTAATAGAGGCTAATTTAATTTAAAAATCAGTTAACTCGAACTGACCAATTGACTTCAGGTCGAACCCAATCCGAAACATCAACCTTGACTCACAACAATGGGTCGGGTGTTCTACTGCTCACTATTTCTCCTTTGGGCTCTAGAAAAACTTAGTAGTTGTAATGGAAAGAGAAGAGAAGCCCAAAACAATTGGAGCCGAACAAAGAAAGGAAGACACGGTCAAAACTATATAACCACCGATCCGAACGAATCTCCAATTTCTCCTTGTGATAGGTTTTTCTGTTTGTTAGTTAATGTGATCCCTCCACACGCCAACTGAACCTCCCTTCCCAGTCTTGGCTCTTCACATATTGCGACAACTCACACAAGGAATAACTCCGGTACGGTACTCTCTTTGTTGTTTTCTGTTTCTGGGTGTTTTTGCAGTGTATCTTAGGTTCTTGCTGCTTCAGTGACAATTTGGAAAAGTTTTGATTTTTCGATGTTGGGATTTGGGCAGATTTTCAGGGGATTCGAGAAACGATGGAGAGAGAGCTGATGGACTTGTTCGAGGCGGCGAAGAAAGCAGCCGACGCAGCGGCTGGTGATGGAGTTCCGTCGAATGGACCGGAGGTCGGTCGGTGTGTTGATGTTCTGAAACAGCTCAAGGGTTTCCCTATCAGTTACGATATTCTGGTGTCTACTCAGGTAATTTTTATCCCTTTCGTTACGTATTACCTTTGAAATTGAAGCTCACAATCTTGTCATGTTCGAAAGATTCAATCTTTGTTGTTTTCCCCTGCCAATTTTTATCTACCAAATTTTTGTGCTTCAAATTGAATTAGATTGAACATTTTTAGGGAGTTAGGGATTTAAAATTTTTCATAGCTTAGATTAACAAGGATACTTTGCTTTTCGTAAAGTCGTTGCTTTCAATTTGAGCAACGAATAACTTCTCTTTTCCTTTTCGCTTTTTGCTGCGTCACTAGAACTGAAAGCCAATCAGTGGAATAGGTTTACCCGATTGTTAATCATGAAACTTATGCGGGAATTGTTGATCTTTTACTGAATCCCGTTGATAGTGTATCCAAAGCTTTTTCGGTACAGAAAGCAATCTAACTGCTTCTGCTGGTTACTCAGTACACTTACGAGTCTACTGAAGCTTAATGTCAATGTGAACAACCATCCATCTCAGGCAATCTGTCTCATGAATCTTTATTTTCTTTGGGGTTGTTGGGATTGTCAAGTATTCGGTCATTTATCATTTCTCATGGTGTATTTTCATCATTTACTGTTCTTGATCACTTGTTTTTGTCAAGTATGGCCACCTTGGGGCTGAAACTGAATGGTTTCTTTTTATGTTCCTTAGGTTCTTATATAAATGGAAGCACTTTCTTGAGTTGTACAACGACCAACTCTCTGATCTCTAGCTTGTGTTCAACAGATTTAACTTTGATAGCTGATGAGGGCATGTCAGTTAAAATTTTATAGGAAGTTTATCCTATTTATGGATATATATATTTTTTTTTTCAGATCTGCATAGATAAGCATATTTTTAAAAGCTTAACGTAAGATTGGTGTAAAATGAATGTGGTTTCACAATTTCAGAATTCATCCACTTATTAGCATTCCCAAACTCCTGTTAGTAAGTTCATGTTTTTCAGCTTGCTTTATTTTTTACTTATGTGAGAAATTATTTTTGGCAATGTTGAATGTCTTCCAATGCTCTGTTTTATTGCATATTTTAGGTCGGGAAACGGCTTCGGCCCCTCACAAAGCATCCCAAGGAGAAGATTCATTCTGTGGCCTCAAACTTGCTTGAGATGTGGAAAAAGATAGTGATTGATGAGACCACTAGAAAGAAAAATGGGGTTGTTAATGACAAAAACTCTGCAAAAGCTGAGGTTTCAAATGAAGAAACTGTCAAAGTTGGGAAGCTTCAAAAGTCAAGCTCAGCAAAGCTCGAAATGCACTCAAACTCTGAAAGTGTTAAAGTTGAGAAGATAAGCCATGCCGAGAATGTAAAGGTTGAAAAGATTTCAAGTGATGACAGACAAGCTTCCAGTTTTAGCAAGACATCGCAAGCAAGTGTTGCTCCACCAAAGTTGACTGCATTGGTTAAATGTAATGACAGTCTGCGTGATAAAATTCGTGAACTTCTTGCTGAGGCCTTATCCAAAGTTGCTAGCGAGGCTGATGAAGACATTAGAACTGAAGTAAATGCATGTGATCCAATGAGAGTTGCTGTCTCTGTGGAATCTGCAATGTTTGAAAAGTTGGGTCGGTCAAATGGAACACAGAAGTTCAAGTATAGATCCATAATGTTCAACATGAAGGATGGCAACAACCCTGATTTGAGGAGAAAGGTTCTTCTTGGGCAGATTAGACCGGAGAAACTGATTACTATGACAGCTGAAGAAATGGCTAGTGAACAGAGACAGCGAGAGAATAACCAAATCAAAGAGAAAGCACTATTTGATTGTCAACTTGGAGGTCCAGCAAAAGCCACAACCGATCAGTTCAAGTGTGGTCGTTGTGGTCAACGGAAGTGCACCTACTATCAGATGCAGACGAGGAGTGCGGATGAACCTATGACAACCTACGTAACGTGTGTTAACTGCAATAACCATTGGAAATTTTGTTAGTTCGATCTTACCATCGAACTGCCAACAGAATGTGGCTGCTGGCTATCTTCACATTTCCACCTTTATTTATGTGGAATTGTCACTTGGAGAGTCTGCAGTGCCATTTCTAGGAGGAAATATTTGATTCAGGTGCCATTGATGTAGGGTTTTAAGGTTATGTTTAAGCTTCTGTCGAATATTTTAAGTAGAATCTTACATTAGATCATAGATATAGAACAGTGTGACTCAGGATATTGGATTAACGTTTTGTTTTTAGTTTTTCTGGATTCTCTTAATCTTATTGGCGTTTACAGGTCCTTAGAAACTTGGGTTTGCTTTTGATATTTGAAATGCCTCGAGTTATTAGTACCAAAAGAGCATATTTCAGAGGTCCAACCTACTTTGGGAAAAGGATAACAACTAATAAAGTTCAATTAAATCGGAATTTGGATAGGGTTTTGACATATTAAAAAAGTTTCATACTTTCAAGTGTAATCGTATGTCAAATCAGCTCGAAACTCGGCTTAAGCATTCACATGGTGGAAAGGATTGTTTGTTGCAGTTAGAGTTAGCAAAAGGACCAGTATTTGTTCGAAGTCAACGAGTAAATTTCACTTAAAACGGATCTTGGGTCGAGCATTGTGGAGCCTAGTTGCATTGGAGTAATTTGTATGGCAATCTGATGAACTGAATCGCAATATGTAATGTTGCGTTTGAACTCGAAAAAGAGTCAAAAATCACTGAAACTGGAAGCCATCCGTTACAGTCAATTTGTCATGGAGTGGCATTTCAAGCTTGTACATCGAAAGCATTGTAGAAAAGGTAAATGATTAGTTTGTAAAAGTAGACGAAGAAGAAGAAGGAGCTTCAAGACGGTGACTTGAAACTGAATTCATACTGCAATTGGTACTCAAACACGGACTCTGCATTGTCGACGTTTCATTCTCAGCTACCGATTCTTCTAAACTATCCGATGCTTCCACTTGCGTATGCGTTTCAGCTGTCAGCCTCTCCCTCAGCGATCGAATTGGAGAAATTCTCTACACAAATTTGAAAAAAAAATATTATATGAATTCATAAGATAAGACCACGAATTTACGATTGCTGTCTCTGTGTATAATTAGTGTTTAATGTGATTTATTACCATAGAGCAAGAATGGAGCTGCTTCAATCTGTAGAGACGATCCATCTCAATCTCTAGACATTTCTGAACTTCTCCTCTCTGCTCCAACTCCTTCATCTGCAAATCCAACACTCTCTTCCTCTCATTCAACAGCTTCTCCGTTCTCTCTTTATCCAATCTCATTCTCTCCAGCTTCTCCTTTATTGCTTTGAGCTCCTCTGCTAGCGATGACGAAAGTTCCACAATTAATCCATTGTTAGACTTGGATGCTAATTCTCCTCCTTCACGATGATGATGGTAACAATTCTCCTTGTTTATCAAATCTCCTCCATGGTTTTGGTTCGGGTTTGGTTTTGAAAGAACATTACTGTTATTGTTCTTGGGTTGAAGAGGCTTCCTTTTGTGGCATCGGACGGTGACCGGAGATTGAACACTGATCATCCTTCCTTGCTTTCTTCTTCCTTCCTTCGTTCTTCTGAGCTAAGTACGCTAATAAAGAGCAGAGGATTGAGAAGAAGGTGGGAACGAGGTTACGGTTGGGATTTTGAATTTGAACAGAGACAGGCGCTAACGGGCAACGGCTACTCTTATTTTATTCCAACACTTTTTTGAAAATTTGATATTCTTATATTATTATTATTATTATATAATCACGAAGAATAATTCGAAACTAAATACTGATTCGAACTAATTAATATAAAAAGGTAAATATATTTTTAAAGTTCTTTTTGAATTTTGATATTCTTATAAATTATTATTATATAATTGTAAAGAATAATTTATAAAATTAAACAACAATAACTACTCAGTATAAATTTCGTTGATACGCAAAGTTCAATAATTCGCAACTTTACCCATAGCTAATAGAGGGGTAATTTATAAAATCAATAATTTAAAATTAAACGATAAGTTCTAACCAATTGATATTAACAACTTAAAAATATTTTTAAACTTCTGTCTTAGTAAAATAATAAAAGGCGAGAATTATTACGAAAAATTATAGGTCATTTGAAGTAAAATTGTTAAATAGTTAATATAATAAATTACCATTTGTTTCTTTAAAGATAAAATTAGTTATTTCTTTCATTTAGCATGATTAATTTGTTTTACAAAATATAATTATCGTAAAATATTATTTAGACTCAAACAATTAGTAAATCTAAAATTAGAGCATTTCTACTGGATAGAACATCCTCAAAGAATATAAAGTTTTCACGAGGTTGATCTTGAGTTCTTTCCACAAAAGTCAATCTTTGCTTGCTAGGCAAGAGGATAGTAAGTTACAAATTTTGTTTCGGTAGGAGATATATATTTTATTTCTATTACCATTCTAAAAGAGCTAGAATTCTAGCATTGGTCCAAAGTTAACAAACTTAATTCGAGTTGATCATTAACTTGGACCGGTTCAAAGTTAACAAACTTAACTTCAATTGATCATTAAGTTAGATCGGTCTAAAGTTAATAAAATTAACTCGAGTTGATCATTTTAAATTGAATTTAATTTTTCTAATTTCAAATATCAAATCAAGTTTAGATCTTTTTTTAATTTTAAGACGAATTTGATTCAAACATTTTTAGACTTAACAAACCTCGAATTCAAGTTATAACTGATCTATATTGAAACGAATAATTACTTTCGGGTCAGAAAAACCCAATCCAACCTAGACTCAAACTAAATATTTTGAGCCCAATCGGGTTTTAAATCATACTCAAGTTGAATAAAAAAAATTAAAACTCAAATTCGGCCTGACCCGTTATCATCTCCAACAACTAAGAAACTAAGTTCGAGTACTAAAAAAAAGGTTTCGGGCCAGGCTGCCCCAAGCCATTAAGCAATTAATGAGGCCCAAGAATCTCCTTAAAAAAAACTCGATTCAAACTAAAAATCAAAACGATTTTCCAATAATTTCACTTGCTCTCTTGTAGCTTGAAACATCCATTATCGTACTAACATTACTTATCAAGAAAAACATTACATGCTGTGTTCGTTCAAGTACTTCTATAATTCGTCAAGGTAAAGGACTGTCTCCAGAGGATTCTTCTTCTTGCAGCTCCACTTACAATTCCAGGAACAATAAGAATTCAAGACTGCAATTCTTGTGGAATGAAGGGATATGATATTTGATGTTGAAGGTGACTTTGACAGAACAATTGCGTACCCGTCGTCCATGTAATCCGTTCCTTCAGGAAACAACTGCCACAGAAGACTGCCAGCCCCGCTTCCGCCTCTTCTCGTCGAGTTCAGGAGGGTCTTGTACACCGTGTTTATGAACGTGTCACGGAATGTTGAATTGTAACCAGGGTCTTTTGTAGATACACCAAACTCAGAGAATAAGACAGGCATTCCCAGATATTTCTCAGCATCCTCTATGTGAGCTTCTATCCATGATTTCGTAAATTCGATATGAGCATCCGATATAGTCTCCGAAATCCTTGAGGAAGAAAACGATGCACGTAAGTATGAACATGCCGTGCAATTTACATTAAAACCTTAGCATTTGGAAACAAATGCTCTCTCTATCCAGACATAGTATTCTTATCTTACCAGGAGTCGGCGTAAATGTGAACAGAAGCAAAATCAACACCAAGAACCTGATGGTTCCTTATAAAGTCAGTTCCAACTTGTGAAGCATATGAATTTGGGTTAAACTGAGCCCGTTCAGGAGCTGAGGTTCCATAAAATCCTTCCAATCCAATCTCCAATAAGTGTTTCGGGTCCATGCCCTTTATGTATACTGCCATTTCTTGTATCCAGGACTAAAAAAACAAGGATTCAGACACAGCAGGATTGCTAAGAAAAACAGGGTTGGTCCTTAACACAAGAACAAGGTACACAGAACACAAACCTGGAGATTATCACCAGATGGATCAGCAGTGCACCTAGGTTCATTCATTAATTCCCAAGCGAAGATCGTCGGGTCCTCCTTGTAGGTTATATTTGTAAGTGAATTGATCCTATTTAGTACCATCTGCTTTATTATATGCAAAAGTGAGAATACTTTCAATTGATATTTTGGAAAAAGAATAACACTCTGAAAATGGCATTCCGTAGCAACTCAATGGCTGAACACTTCTAATTCTTAATGAAGTAGAACTACCAGAAGAACAAGTTGAATAATACATTTGAGAGTATCTATTAGCTCACCTTAACATGAGCTTTATAGTAGCTTCTTAGCGTCGGATGTGAGAAAAAATCATCATCAGCTGTCAAATTAAGACCGGCTTCTTTTCCCCATTTCACATACTGTGCTTTGCCCCCATATGCATCCCAATTGTTTGTCAATGACAATATGAGCCTGATTTTGTACTTCCTTGCTTCACTTACCACAAAATCTAAACCCTGGAAAACCATAAGAGCAGTATATTTCCTCAGAACAGAGAACGTGTACCAAAGCCCTATATGTATGTCTATCGTTTAGATAACAAAAGGTTTGACCTTGAACACTTCATCATCATAAATGCCGGGAGATTTCTGAAGAGCCCTCCATTGGCCATCATTAAAGGCCCAAGTCCTACAGACTGTAAGACCCACTGAAGATGCTTGCTGAAATAAGTCAGTGATCTTGCCTCTTGTAGATTGATCAGCAGCAAACACCATCAACCAGTAAGTATTGAATCCATTGACATAGAATGGTTGGTCATTTATCACAAACCGGTTTCCCTTCTTCCCCACCATTTCCCATGAATCTTCTTCCATATTGTTCGACTCATAGATCCTGAAACACATGCAAGATATAAGCATATCCAAATTTTACAGGGAAAACAAAGCAAGTGTAGCTCATGATCCTTCAGGTTACCCATGTTGTAAATCATGGTCTAACTCCACTGTTGTTTCCAATTGCTCAAAATCATCTAGTTCAACACCAGTAGGCTTCAAACTTTTACTTGATACAACAAAAATTGCCAGTGTAAAAACGATCTTTAACCAAAGCCTTTTGTCGTTGGTATCCATAGTCTTCAGTTAATAAGCTACATTAACCAAAACATCATATTTATACGCAAAACATTTAAGGTTTCTTATATTGGTGGTCTAACTCTGAAATGCAAAAAGGAAGTCCACGGCATCCTGGCTTCAAAGGGAAGAAAGTTTTCATAGGTAGACGGATATTCAAGGCAAAGGCATGTAGAGTAGAACGCATCCATAAGTAAAGTCGATTGAATCACTCCCAAGGTAAGTTACAGAAGGGTCCTAGTCCTTGGAAAAATGATTCACAAGCTATTTCCTAGTTGAGATGTCATTATCTCAATGTCCCTACATCTTCATTCTGAAGGCTGCCTAAATACTTCCTCTCACGACACAGAGTCCATACACGCGCGTTTGATTTACCCAATCAGGGACAAAACCATTTCACCGTCGAACGCTCGTGGGAAGTTAATATTTACCTTGTAACAAAGGGCTGAGAAGACGGGCACAGAGTTGATCATGGCGGCAGGAGAAACTGGTGTATATAGCTCAACCCTGTCAGAAAACTGTTCTTTGCAAACTACAGTACGAATAGCTTTTCTGCTAAAGTGCCTTCTTCAAGTGAATTACTTGGTAAGCTTCAAATGTTGCAACTTAGTGCCTCTCACTGAATTTGCCCCTCCACATCCACGAAGGTTAAGTGAAATAGACGGAAAGAAACCACAAAGGTACGGTCTTTATTTGAGGATAACCATCGCGCAGTTCCTATGACTTACTTGGCATCCTACATTTCCCTTGAAGTTTGAGCACAAACCTTTGATGAATGCTATGGTTTCCTATGCATCACAACCCAGAAAGGAAAACTCAACAATCCCAATAGAAGACAAGTAGTATTTAATATTTATTTGCATCCAACATTTCAAGTGAAATTGTTTCAGGCTTTCAGATAGTTTGACAAGTGTACTGTAGATAGAGCAGAAAGAAGCTAGCTTTATACAAGGGAAAAGTAAACGAAATTACACAAATGGTCTAATTATCGTAGGTCTGCGGTACAAAAATCCGTATTGGTCACGGCACATGTGAGCCCAAACTAACGTCGGAAGCTCCTGGAGATAGTGTAGGCTTGGCCTGGCTATGGCTGCAAGAGACGCTAGACAATCTGCACTCTGGTTGTCTTCCCAAAACACGTGTTGGAGATACACTTCCCATGGTTGACGTAGTAGCGCGTGGATACCTGCCACCAAAGGGTACATATAAGTTCCTGAAAAATGAGAGGAAGATAGAATGTTGATCACCTCAAGGGAATCGACTTCCAAGATGAGTCGTCGATAATCGACGTCTCAAGCTATATGTAGACCCGATTAGACTCTCCAGAATTCTACCTCAAAGGGCGAACCCTGCCCAATTCAGTGAAGAAATCCACCGCAGCAATGTCCGTGGCAGTCCTTGATTAAACCTTCCGCCAGAGCAACGTGGTGACCAGACTTAACAGCACCATCGGTATTAAGCTTGACCCATCCTGCGGGTGGTTTGGTCTAGCCAATAGGGTGCCCCACACCAACCTTTGGGTCTCCAAACACCTGTCGTTCCAGGGTTCTCGCCCACTGGATCCAGCTAACATAATCCATAACAGCCCGATGGTCGTCGACAGGCCACAAGAAACCCTCCTCAAAAATGCTACAATTCCGCCATTTTTACAGGAACCAGCAGGCAACTCCGAAAGTAGTAGACCACGGGGACTGGTGGACCTGAGTATGGGTCTGAAAGTTGGCAATCACCCAGGTCGCCGCATCAAAACGAAAGAAATCAGGGGTAAGCACTTCGGGGGAAAAGAAACCCCAAAAACGTGTAACCTGTGAGCAATCTCGAAAAACATGTAAGATAGTCTCCTCATACCCATAAAAAGGACATGTGTTGTCCAGGGTGTGATGGCGAGCTACACGCTGATGATTGGTTAAAATCTTTTGCTTAAACAGTAATCAATAATTATAGGAAAGCCTGGATACGTTGGGGCCTAGCTCATTTCCAGATTAAATCTCATTGTCGGGTCCCGGCAAGCAAAGAGTGGCCGACAATAAGATCATAAGCGGATACCGTCGTGAAACGCCTATGACTAATAGGTCCCTAAGTGGGAATGTTTTCCTCGAAGGAAGCTAGAGGAGTAGGGAAGTGGGTGATCTCCAAGGAGACCGCAGAGGGGAGATACTGTTGGAAAAGATGCCACTTTCAGTTGCCCTTAATAGTGATATAGTCCGAGACAGTGCAAAAGTACTCATGGTCTAAAATAGGGGAGATCACTAAAGAGCTTAGCAGATCCTATTCCAGTAACCAGTTGTCGAGCTAGAAAAGAAATTTTCTCCTGGTGCCCAGGTGTCAACGTAGCCTTTGGTGGACAATAGGCCAAGTGGGTGCTATACCTCTCTAGGTAGCGGAAGCCCCAGGCCTACTGATAGTGAGAAAAATATGGGCCTACTTTAGCTTATATTTGGCTCTAACTAGTCAGACTCACAAAGCGAAGGATCGGTTAATTAAGGTCCGCCCAAATTTAGCCAAGAGAGCATCGTTAATGATGCGGATGCACCTGAGGCCGAGTCCAGATCACCTGTCCAAGTTACTCTGTCTTATTCTGTCCAAAAATAAGACGACGACGTTTTGGTTAAAAATATTTCAAGCCCCGCGTAGATGTCAAGCAGAGGAAGGACAAATATAAAAAGCCAAGCCGCCTACCAGCTTGGCTTGACACAAAGAAGTATGGTTTGAAAGCCATGCTTCAAACCTTTATTATTTATGTATAATAAGGGTCGTTTGCGGTAAAGGATAATTA
>JANZLC010000004.1:29864621-29877416 GCA_026413385.1 Erythroxylum gracilipes
ACTTCTTTGTGTCAAGCCAAGCTGGTAGGCGGCTTGGCTTTTTATATTTGTCCTTCCTCTGCTTGACATCTACGCGGAATTTGAAATATTTTTAACTAAAACGTCGTCATCTTATTTTTGGACAGAATAAGACAGAGTAACTTGGACAGGTGATCTGGACTCCCTGAGGCCAAGGCTTCCGTCTTCTTTCTTCAGAGCTTTAAGAACCTATTTCATGGTGATTTAGTGTAAGCCTCCGTCTTCTTTCTTCAGAGCTTTAAGAACCTATTTCATGGTGATTTAGTGTAGGACACGACATGCACAAAGCTTTATCGATTCCTATTCATCTTCCCGCCTATATAAGCAAGTGAACCCAATTATATGGGCCTTCTTCAAGATATCGAGGTTCGACCCTTTAAACATCAGTGGAAGTTGCAACTTGCAAGCCTAATAAGGCTTCTCATATTGGACAAGCCCGTATTACACTCTTATCAGTCTTAGCCTATCTAGTAAAGTTGAAAAATGGTGTCTTTGGTCTTTGCAATGAAATTAGATAAGTTTTAAAAGTTCCCATATATTTGTCAGATAGCTGAATCTGAGTGTGAAATCTACGGCATTTTCACATGCTTACAAGAAAAATACAAGCAAACAGGGAATCTGATGTTCTCTCTAATATCATTTTGTTCTATTCTGTTTATCTTAATCTTAACCATTCATATAAATAGGAACAAAGCTTATATAAATAAATTGTTGAAATTTAATGAATAGAATAAAATAGAATAAAAGGTGTTTCCATTCCTTAAAAAAAGTTGAGAGTGACTTTGCTTTGATATTATCTATATATCTATATATATTAAAATCTGAATGGCCTGCACGTCTAACTGAAGAAGAAGAAGAAGTTTAATTAGGACTTAATTAGAATTAATAACTTATAACAAAACGTATATAATATATATATTACCCTCTTATGAAGAAAAACGCGTAGGATAGGAACAACAGAATCATATCGTTCATATCATCATCATATACCATTTACTAACGCGTTTCGCCACGCAAATTAATGAGCAGAGCACCTGCTAAGAGTGACCTGTCTTCCAATTGTCCGCCATTAGAGTCCTCCATTTTTGTGTAGCTTAGCTGTACTGTCTTTTGTTTATTTTTGTTTCAGCTATAGGAGTACAGGGTGTAAGAGTGGAATTTTTTCTTCGTTCTTCTTCCATCTACCAAAATCTCGAGCCCTGGTAAGATTTGACTTTGTGGGCAGTCACTTTCTTTGTTCTTCCCTTCAGTTTTTCTCATCAACAAGGTAACGTTCGTTGCTTTCTTCTCATTCTCTTCCGTTTCTCATCAGCTCTTACTTTGTTCTCAAACATGGCTTGAGTTATCTCTTCGGTTTTCGTCATTCCTTTAGTTGCTTCTAAATTTTTGTAGTTCGTTCTGGATCTAAAGCTCGTGTCTTTTCTTTATATTGTCTAAAGCCGTTTGAACTTTCTGATCTGTGAACTAGAATTTCGTGCACCCAGATCTTACCTGTGTGAAAGGTTGGATTTTTATCATTTTTCTGATCTTGAGTGCTTCAAAGGATTTTGTTTTGATCTGGGTTTTCTCAAAGTGGTATACTCGTGTCCACTCCTTAAGATTTGAGTTCACAAGGAGTATGGATAAGTATCATCTCTCTGTGTCTCTTCTCCTTTGTTTTTGGCTCGCATCTGCAATTTCTGTTACCTTCGCCGCCAATTATGTACCGACCAACAAAATCCTTCTAGATTGTGGAGCATCTTCAGATCTTACAGATTCCGATGGTCAGAAATGGGTATCCGACGAAGGTTCCAAGTTTCTTTTGGGGTCTGCTAATTCTTCCATATTCGAAGCTTCATCTCAAGACCCTGGTGTCCCTCAGGTTCCTTACATGACGGCCCGTGTTTTCCGGTCAAATTCCACTTACAGTTTCCCTCTGTCCTCTGGTCGTGTATTTCTTCGTCTATATTTCTATCCATCTGTATACAAGGGCTTCAATTCATCTGATGCTCTCTTCTCAGTCACAGCAGGGTCTTACACGCTTCTTAAGAACTTCAGTGTTTCTCAAACCACGGAAGCTCTTAACTTTGATTTTATTGTCAAGGAGTACTCAATCAACGTTGATGGTGGATCACTGAATGTTACTTTTGGTCCAGATTCAAGTTCACGGAATGCTTTTGCATTCGTTAATGGGATTGAGATTTTGTCCATGCCTGATATTTACAGTAGTACCGATGGGAGCTTAATGGTTGTGGGCCAAACTTCTTCATTCACCATTGACAATCGCACTTCACTTGAGAATGTTTACAGGATCAATGTCGGTGGGAATGATATATCTCCTTCTAAGGATACTGGTATGTTGAGATCTTGGGCTGATGATCAGCTGTATCTTTATGGGGCGGCATCCGGTGTTGCCGAGTCTGCTGATCCGAACATGACAATCAGATACCCAAGCAGCATACCTACTTATGTTGCACCTGATACTGTGTATTCAACTGCTCGATCAATGGGGCCAGATTATCATGTCAATGTTAATTACAACTTGAGTTGGATTTTCTCAGTGGATTCTGGTTTCAGTTACTTGGTTAGGCTCCATTTCTGCGAGGTCGCTGCAACTATAACCAAGCCAAACCAGAGAGTGTTTGACATCTACCTTAACAATCAAACTGCTGAGACAATGGACGTGGTTGCCATGGCACGCAGCAATGGGGTTCCAGTGTATAGGGACTATGTGGTTTTTGTTTCTGGTGGGAATCCTCAGCAGGATATGTGGCTTCAACTTCACCCAAATACAGCTTCTAAGTCCCAGTATTATGATGCTATTTTGAATGGAGTGGAGATATTCAAATTGAGCAATGTAGATGGTAACCTTGCTGGGCCAAATCCTATCCCTGCTCCTAAGCAACCAATAATAGACCCTAGTAGAGTTAAACTACCATCAAGGCATTCGGCTAACCAGAAAGCTGTTTTAGCTGGGGGCATAAGTGGTGGAATTGTTCTGGCGCTTGTGGTTGGTTTCTGTTATATAGCTGCATCACGTCGCCGTAGGTATGGAAAGGAGGCAAGTGCAAGTGAAGGGCCATCCGGGTGGCTTCCGCTTTCTCTGTATGGGAATTCGCACTCTGCAGGATCAGCCAAGACAAACACTACTGGTAGTTATGCATCCTCTCTGCCATCAAACCTCTGCCGGCACTTCTCATTTGCTGAGATTAAGGCTGCCACCAACAACTTTGATGATTCTCTGGTTCTTGGGGTTGGAGGTTTTGGCAAAGTCTACAGGGGAGAAATTGATGGTGGAACGACTAAAGTTGCAATCAAGCGTGGCAATCCACTATCTGAGCAAGGGGTGCACGAGTTCCAGACCGAGATTGAAATGCTTTCTAAACTTCGACATCGCCATCTTGTTTCGTTGATTGGTTACTGTGAAGAAAACTGTGAGATGATTCTTGTTTATGATTACATGGCATATGGTACCTTGCGTGAGCACCTATACAAGACACAGAAGCCACCTCTACCATGGAAACAAAGGTTGGAGATATGCATTGGTGCTGCTCGTGGTTTGCACTACCTCCACACTGGGGCCAAGCACACTATCATCCACCGAGATGTTAAGACAACTAATATCCTTTTGGATGAGAAATGGGTTGCAAAGGTGTCTGATTTCGGGCTGTCAAAGACAGGTCCTGCGTTGGATCACACTCATGTCAGCACTGTTGTGAAAGGTAGTTTTGGATACTTGGATCCAGAATATTTCAGGCGGCAGCAGTTAACTGACAAGTCTGATGTTTACTCATTTGGCGTTGTACTGTTTGAGATCCTATGTGCTCGACCAGCCTTAAACCCGACTTTGCCAAAGGAGCAAGTGAGCTTAGCTGAGTGGGCTGCACATTGCTACAAGAAAGGCATTCTTGATCAGATAGTTGACCCTTATCTGAAGGGAAAAATTGCGCCAGAATGCTTCAAGAAGTTTGCAGAGACAGCAATGAAATGTGTGGCTGATCAGGGCATAGAGAGGCCATCAATGGGTGATGTACTTTGGAACCTAGAATTTGCGTTGCAGCTACAAGAGAGTGCAGAGGAGAGTGGCCAAGGTATTGGTGGAATGGCTGAGGAGGAAGAACCACTCAATGTGTCGTCATGTAAAGGAAAGAAAGATGCTGATGCCTTCGATGGCAATGTGACAGATTCACGGAGCACAGGAATGAGTATGAGCATAGGTGGACGTAGCCTTGCAAGTGAAGACTCTGACGGGTTGACACCAAGTGCTGTGTTCTCGCAAATCATGAACCCCAAAGGGCGTTGAGATTATTATGTCCCGCCCCACCAAGTTTAGTAGAATATCAGGCCAACCCAATTTGCTTTTTCATTGTTAAATTATCGTCGAAATCTTAGTTCTTCATCTTATTCGTTGCTTATTTTTCTTGGAATCTATGATTTACATGTTTTTGATAAAAATGAAGCTAAAAATTTGTATGTAATATTATTACAACTTGACGACAAGAGTGTTAAAGACCAAGCTGATGTGAGCTTTTATGCTTGTTGCCCTTTTTATTGGTTGGATGTTATCTTTGAATAAGCATTACCATAATCAGACAATGCATGTGGGAAGGGGACCATTTTCTGGTGGCTGTAGATTATACACCGATAATTGCGGAAACCATGAGAACTATGGATGTGTACTCTTGTGCCATTTTCAGATGCTTCATTGGTTCTGACCAACGACATGTTTTAATGGTATTGATTTGGTTAACTAAAGCCATTCAAGACCTTTGCTTTAGACTCCAATGGCAATAAGTAACCTTTATTTCTGACAGAGTCTAGAGCTGACAAACAACTCGTCTCAACCTTATTACACTTCGGAGGAAAACATTTCTCAGGGTAGAAACACATGAAACTAGACAGATGACATTTGTTAACGAAAAAGCTTGAAGAATCATGATTATTGAGCTCTCTAAGCAGGAAGTTTCAGGGATTTATGGCGTTTGAAAATGTTTCTTTGGTCTCGGCAGAATCAGAGGGCCGAATTTCTTCAATCATCTTTACTACTTCGTCCATGGTAGGTCTCATGTCAGTTACTCTTGAAGAACATGCCATTGCTACTTGAAGCATCTGAACCATCTCTTCTTCAATGTTATGGTATCTCATCAGCTCTACGTCAAAAACCTCTGCTGTCCATTCCTCTCTAACAACAGACTGAACCCATCGTGGAAGATCAACAACATCATCGTGCCCTGATGATGGTATTGGAGCTTTGCCTGTCAGCATCTCCAGTAGGAGGACACCAAAACTGTAAACGTCGGACTTTTGTGTGAATTTTTTGGTTTCAATAACCTCAGGAGCTCTGTAGCCCACAATTCTTGATGGAACTGTAGGATAATTCATTTGAGTACTTAATCCAAAATCTGAAACACATGCTTGGAGTTCTTGAGAGAGGAGTACATTGGAGGACTTGATATTGCCATGGATCAACTTTCCTCCACCTGCAGAATGTATATGAGCAATGCCTCTCGCAGTTCCAAGGCAGATCTTTACTCGGGTTTCCCAATCTAATGCAGTTTGTCCGATTTCCCGATTTCCTGCAGTCGTTGTGTTATTATATGCAAGTTCAGGCACCAACTTTTACATCATATATTCAAAAGATTTGAGCTTTTGAAGCATACCGTGTAATAAACTGTAAAAGCTTCCTGCTGTTGTATAGTCATAAACAAGAAGTTTCTCATCCTTGCAGTAGTAGTAAGCACGAAGAGACAGTACATTTGGATGCTTGGAAATCCTTCCTACGATCTCCATTTGTTGCTCAAACTCTCTTTTCCCAACCATCACTTCTTTTAACCTCTTCACAACCACAGCTGTTCCTTCCTCCAAGATGGCTTTATAGGTTGTTCCATAACTCCCTTTGCCTAGCACTTCAGCTGAAGCTCTTAGTAGATCTTCAAGGTCAAAATTGTAAGAGCATCCTTCAAAGAACACCAACTTGTTCTTCTCAGCATCTTGTACTCCACTTCCGAAGTCTTCCTTTAGCTTCTCATTCCTTCCACCTTTCCCTTTTGGTTGATCATTAGCTTTGTTGTCTTTCTTCCTCAAATAAAGAATCATCATAATCATCAATATCAGAAACAAGAATGTTGCAGAACCACCAACTGCAATTGCAATGATGGATCTTCTGCTCAGTTTCTTCTTGGCTCTTGTTTTTAGGGGGACTGAAGGGAGTACAATTGAGTAAGCCGGAGAGGGAGATGGTGATTGAGCTGGTACAGAGGAGCATCGCTTTAAAGGCGGTCCACATAGCACAATGTTTCCTTGAAAGGAGGTGGGAGGGAACTTTTGAAGGGAAAATGGAACCGAGCCATTTAAGTGGTTGTAGCTCAAATTCAACTGATTCAGCCCTGAGATGTTGAGCTCTGGTATGGAACCCGTTAAGAAGTTGTTCTGGAGGCTCAGACTCATAAGATGTGTTAAATATTGTAAGGTGGCCGGTATGTTACCGGTGAAGGAATTGAAGGAGAGATCAAGCAAATTAAGCTGAGAAGAGATGGAGGAAGGAATGCTACCTGAGAAGTTGTTATGTTGAAGATATATGTAGCGCAGGGAAGGAAGAGACATTAAGTCTGATGGAAGAGTCCCATTGAGGTGGTTGGACCTCAGACTGAGGATTATGAGTGCATCCATCTTCCCAAGTGTGTTACTGGGAATGGCTCCATAGAGTCCGACACCGGGAAGGTGCACTGCAATCACACGGCTATTGTTCGCATTGCAAGTGACACCAACCCAAGAAGAGCATATCCGAGTGGAAGAGCTCCAGTTAAGTTTCCGGGGGTGAGGAACCGCAGCCACAAAATCAAGGAGAGCTTTCTTGTCAACATTAAGGTCAGCAAGAGTTTGAGAATAGGCAAAGAAGAGTAATGTCAACAGAAATGAGAAGATCTTCATGGAACCTGCTGCTGAAATGTGATCAGTACATAGTTTCAGGAATTCTTCTTGTTTCCCTGGAAAGGTACACAATAACAATATGGAATTGACTATTTTCCAAAAAAGAATTTGAGTAAAGAAGCAAAATAAAACATATGCAATCATGCAAAGTTGAAAGGAACGCGTGACTAATTCAGCAGAACACTACTTAATCATGGTTAGTATAAAAGGAAGCAACCAAAAGAAGACAACAAAAGCATAATAAAGATTTCAACTCAAGTTGGTGAAAGCTAATTAGTAATCTGAAGACAGAAGTAAACCAATGAATTATCAACTTTAACCGAAGTTAGTAAGTTTTTTTTTTAACCACTTGGAACTTCATTGCTAAGCCTCGGATTCTCGTAACATGTCTTGTCTAACAAATTCAAAATGGCAGAACTTCATTTTTGGTTCTCCTATACACTGGTAAAGATTATCAAGCTAGTGGTAAAGCATAAAGAAAGAAAGAAAAAAAAAAAGAGCAAAAGTACACCCTTTTTCTTGTTAAAGAGAAAGCTAAAGCACTAAAGCCCTCCCTGCAATATCTTGTCAATTTTCCTCTTGCTTGCGTAAAGATGTTGAACATGTGATGGAATAAAATTCAAAATCACAGCAGTGAAAATAGTGAAAGCATGAGCTTGTGAAGCTGTAAAGGGAAAAAACAGAGGAACTATCAAAATTATCAGGAACTGAAGAAAAAACAGTGGAAAATGAGGTATGAGAACATGAGATCGAAATAATGGAGGATATTGGTAACAAGAATAATTTTTTGCTGGTGTGGGGAATTCTGGGAGCTTATAAGTATCAAAATATTGTCAAGATCAAACTCATTTTCTAAAAACTAATTAGCTTTCACTTGAACTCGAATTTTACAGATGTATCCAAGTATGAGACTAAAGTCTTGAGTTTTTGCTAATAATTGTAAAGAATAACTTATGAATCGTTGTGAAAATGTAGGCATGATAACAATATCTGCCACAGAAAGCAGAAAGGTTAGAATTTTTGCTACTGAAGAAAACAGAGAAAGGAAGGGGAGATTTGATGGAGTGAGGAGAAGAACAGAAAATCAGATTTTGAGAGAGACAACGCTATTCCTATCAAGCCCTTTCATTCAATCAAGTAAAGCTTAGAACATTCACCAAGTGTAAGCAACAACAATTCAGAGCAGACAGCAACTATAACCAAATCATCACGAGTTACAACCAAATCATCAAAGTATAAGAAGCATACAAGTGAGGCAAAGTTGAAACCTTTGAAAGGGGGCTGAAGTGGGAAGCAGGAAACAGAGAATGTGTAGTGACAGAGGAGAAGTAATGAACTCAACTGAGAAAATGTTTGTTTGAGACGGTAAAAGAGGAAAAGGTAAGTTCGGGAAAAAGAAAAGGGAAAAGAAAAGAGGAGTGTAACGTTGGATCAAAATGTTAATACTTCAGAAAGGTTTCAGAAGTAATAGTAGAAGAAGAAGAAGAAGAAGAAGGAACAGCAGCTTCTTCGTTAAGTTAAAGCAGTTAGTAACGCAGATCTCAATGAAGTGAACAACCAACTCCACAGAGCATCATTTTCATATGTTTTCATTTGATATTTTCTTCTTTCTTTTTTTAATGCCACTAACTCTGGCATGAACACAACAACTTTCTAGTTATTTCAAACAAACTGAACTCACACATAAAAGATGCCGACTTGTGAAGTAGTTGAACGAAATCATCAACGATCAGAAAGGGGAAAAAAGAGTAAAGAAAGCTGGTAATGCATCTATTCTATTGTATAATTAAACACTGTTTACAGTTCAGAACCTCAAGTAATCATCAACTAAAAACCAAAAAGCATCAGTTGACTTCTCATTTGACCTTTGTACATCTTCACCTAGGTGGCCTCCATATAGATGAAGGTGATGTTGAAGCTTTGTTTTTTCAGAAACTCTTCTAAGTCAATTCAAATTTTTGCTGACCAAGATTTCTGGGACTTTTCGTTTCGGCTTGTTAACTTGTAATCTTGAAGATTATAGGCTTTAACTTGGATCATACTTCAACTGTGGCATACTGTTGCTCATATGAAACAGTGATGTAACCATTCACACTATAAAGTATAACAGTCAAGCCCTTGTAGCACAACCAGACATTCTTGTACCTCTCTGTATCACTCATCATATTTCACATATCCCATTTTTTTTGTTTTTCCAAGTGAGCCACAAATTACACAAGAATGATATATAATTAACAAATCATCATAGGAAAAAAACATATCATATCTCTGATGTTATAATAGGCCAAAAGGTTCTGGCAGTGTCTCATATCCGTTATCGAAGATGGGCCCCTCATTGGACTTGTCATCGATACTATGCAGCCAGTTGGTGTTCTTCAGATCCTCTTTGAGCAGTATTGCATCATAATGTGTACTCTGATACATATCAGCTCGAATCAATTTTGCAGAATATCTTCCATTATTTGTTTCGCTTCCAATATTGGTAACCCTGCTTCTATGGTTTTCATTGTCTGCTATATCTCCATTTTGCACTTTCCCAACATGATTGATGAATTCTGGAGCACTCATAGAACGAGAAGAATGAGTTTTTGAATTAGCAGATCGAATGCTCTGAGGGAACAGAGTCGTGCCTGAAAGATGAGTTCCTGCGCCATTTCTTATGTCCTACATTGCAATTTGAGCAATTTGTGACAGAAAAAAAAGAACAAGAAGATATATGTGTTAATCTGGCTAAACCAGTCCAATATGATAGATTCTCTAATGTATTCATAGATGCAATAACTTGGGGCAATATGTTTCCAACTGTGCCACAAAAAGGAATAATAGGTCTGAGTTCTCACTCATGAAAACCAGACTCGCTGTTCCATGGCCAGAAAACAGGTCATTAGGTGGCAAAGTGAGAAGAAACAATATTGTGCAGGTAGGATCATGATACTAAGCAAGCTGATTCAGCTACCTAATTGAAAATGATAACTATTTGCATCTTGATTGAGATACGGTATTGAAAATGATAAATAGTTGCCAATCATATAGCCTAACTAGTTGGATTATCATGAAAATAAGAGAGGAAGAGAGTACTCATACCATATGTCTGATGGCCATATCCAAGGACTTCTTAGATATTGACCTCCCAAATCCATTGCTCTCTGTGGTAGTCAATGAGGACTTGACAGGTTTCCGCATTCCCAACTCTGAGACATGAGAGGTTTTTCGAGGCTCAGGTGAATCAGTAACATAACCATTGGAAGGAAAACGTCCCTTTCCAGGGGGTTCTGAGAGTCTTCCCCTTGCAATGATAGGAGATGAATGCCGTCTTGGTGCAGCCACAGGAGCCGTAGTTTCGGGGGAGGTCCCTTTCACTGTAAGAGCAGCACCAGGCCGTGACCTACCAGCAGATAGTGGCCTGTCTGGCAAAGTAGTTCTAAGATTTGGAGGTGTGTCAAGTGGAAAGTCAGGAGGAATTACTGGCTGTTGTGGAGTCCTAAGTCGTGGACTTGGGGAACTTGGTCTAGATGCTGGGGCTGAAGTGCGCCCACTTGAAAGAACTCGTCCACTTGAACTTGAAGGAGCGGACACAGGAGGCACCAAAGTTGTAGGACTCCTGCGAGTGGGTGTCGAAGGGCGAGAAATTGATCGAGGACCTGAGTTCAAGTTTGCAGGAATTTGTGGCCTAGAACTTGGAGTTGATGGCCTTGAACTTTGGGATGGACGAGTCTTGTCAGTCAAAGTGTTAGCGGGGGACGGGCGTGCTCTTGATGGAGTAGATGAACGTGATGCAGGACGAGCAGATGGCGTGGAAGATCTTACTGTAGATAAAGAGCGAGTAATCGGAGAAGATGGTCTAGTATAAGAGGAGACTGAAGCAGAGCTTGTATTCAGGATTGAAGAGGACCTATATGATGAGTAGGTAGTGAATTGTGAAGAAGAAACAGAAGGGCGTGCCACCGAACTGCTTCTAGTTGGTCTTGAAGAATGGTGACTGTCAGAATGTGAAACTGAAAGCTGAAACAGATAGATAACTGACAGACTAAGTTTTCATAACATCAAGCATCAAAAATGATTCATGTCATGCATTTACTACGAAACATCCTCAAAGACATCCAGAGATGATAATGAATACAAGAAAGAAAGCAACAAGAAATGATAGTGCATACCCTGGAAGCCTTACTGGTAGAAACTGATCTACCCAGGGAAGTACTTCTTGAAGCCACCGAAACTGCCTGTGACTCGCTTCCATCAGATGAAGGGAAGAGAGGAGTTCCAGGAGGAGTAAGCAACCTGATGACATAAAAGACAATAACAATGGTAAATTCTTGTTCTGGTACAACTAATGTGAGGAAAGCAAGAAACCTCTGACTACTGTTAAAATGAATCTGAACTCCCAGTTCATGTGATCTTCACAGAAATCACAATCTCAGGCATCTAGTGTTAGAACTTTTTGGAAGGAACATCCCTTTTGATACTGGGAATAGATCCCAACTGATGCTGAAAGATATGAAGAACAAAAATTCCAGATTTTTTTATAGATTGTTGTTGACTTTGAACTTAACAGAATTAGAGATACTATATACAGACATGAAAACAGAAAAAAAGAAGATCTGGAAATTCAGCGAAACAATTGAAAAAAAAAAAGGAGCAAGTCGAAGATCTACCAGTCATAATCATGCTTCCCACCATCTGTGGATGACAAAAGATCATCGATCCCACTTCTTGCAAGTTTGGCAGATCCAACTGAAAGCTTCCCCAATTTCACTGAAACAAGAATTCAGGAAGAATGATACAAATTTGGGAAGAAATGAAAAAAAATCTAAGGCAAGTGTGTGATAAAGAAGAAACTATGAGGTAATAGTAGTCTTATGGAAGACTAAAACAGACTGATTGAAGTGAAGTTAGAAGTTTTTTACTTTTAATGGTCTTGCATGGAACTTGTAAAGCATAAAGCAAAAATCGCAAAATCATAATTTGTGCAATCATCAGATTGATTCTGAAATCCCCAAAAAGGCAATGAGAACAAAAGATTTCAACTTGATTAGAAACCATTTTGTCAAATTTAAAAGAGATGGTTTCTAGAAAAAGACAGATGAAAAATGCATACCATCAGAGGATTCATCGGAAGAGGTAAAAGACAGAGTTGGGCGGTTCCTGGAGAAGAGATCCAAATTTTCGTCGGTGTCTCTGGAACGGCGGTGAGGATAGGACATACTGTTCCTGCCTCCAATCGGAGATTCTTTGAGATTGGTGCTTCTGTTGTTCATAATGTACCAATATCTTCTCTGTAACAGCTCAAGAACGCAACATCTCTGAGACTGAGAGGAATATGAGATCTAGAAACAGAGTGCAGTAGATGCAATGCGCAGAAGTGATGTGTGAGTGAGTGTGTTGAGATCGATCTATCTACTTCAATGGTAGTGAAAAAGTAAGGTCAATTAGAACTTTAAAGTAAATATTAGAACTTCAATTAGTTTTGTGGAATTCAGGGAACAAAAAGTTTTTAACTTTTATTGTCCACCATTGACGGAGCTTTGTTTTGATTTTCCATAACTATTCTCTCTTCCTCTGTTAAAAGTTTTATCTTTTCTTAATTTTTTTTCTTCTCAACTGACAGTTTATTGCCTGAAGGCGCCAAAGGAACAACTTGGCTCTTGTTTCCTCTATTCTTGTCATTTGGGATTTATGGGAACAGGTTCAATTTTATTTTTTAATAAAATAAAAATTTTAATTCATAAAAATAATCAATATTACAACAACAACGTGGAAGTCTCCGCAAGATTTGGAAAGGCATTATAATAAGTAGGGGTGTTCATGGTAGGGTAACCTGACCCGTTCATGAATAACCTGAACCTGAACCTGAATGTCAGGTTCGGCAAT
>JANZLC010000004.1:29917613-29937735 GCA_026413385.1 Erythroxylum gracilipes
TATGCAAAGTCCTAATGGACATGTTATGAATCTTAGTTCTTTATGATCATTTATTTTCTCTAAATAATTCATCATTACTGTTTAGATACTTTGGTCCGACAGGCAGCAATGGTATTCAAATGTTTTCTTTTAATGTATTATAAGAACAGTAGAGGCTGAAATTATCGGAAACAGGTGAGATAACCTGTGGGAATCATCCATGGTCTTTTTTCCCCTAACAGTTGTATTAAATTTGTTATGATAAGATCAATCTTTCATTCACTACTTTTTGCATTTTAATCTTGATGAGCTTTCGATCATGCCAAGTCCAGAAATTTTGGAAAATTTGTTTGTGAACTGTATACTTCATTTAGCCCTTTGTTTTCTAATTCATTTGCTCTTATTTCCCAGGGTCAAATGCTAACATTGGTTGAGTACCTGATGCTTCTATATCGGGCATTGTTACCTACGTTAGTCTGGTACCATTTCTTTCTTAATAAAGAATACAAAAGCCTTTTTTCGTCTCTAATGACGGGCTTGTACTTGACTTTCAAACTTACATCCATTATTGAAAAGCTACTATCCTTATTGCTTTTGTTTGTACATTTCATTATGTTCTTTTTCTTTTTCTCTACCCTCTTATATAAGATACAAAATTACAGGTACAATCATTCTTTACTGCTTTGAAGGCATTATCTCGTAAAGAAGTACATTTTGGAGCTTTGCAACATCAAACTAGGTAGTCTTGTTCTTCACTTACGAATGACCTCTACTATAGTGTTTTTAAAATACCACTGGGGCATGTTCAGGAAAGGTTTGCAATTGTGTACTTTGCCTTTTGTTAGTGGAATCCTATATTAAGCCAAAAGATGTAGTCTTGTTGCTTGTTATGAGCATAAGAGTTCTTTTGGAAGAAGGCAAAACAACTTGGGAGAGTAAAGTTGGGGACCATGACATTGTTTGCATAATCAAACTATTTAATGAGCCATAAGCTTTTGGTATTTTTTCTATCTGTAGATATGGTTTTATTTATTTGTCTGAAAGTGAATAAAGATTGTTTGCTACTGAGCTAGAAGCTTTCTCTAACTTGAGAGCTAGACCATTATGCCAAAAAATGCAAAAGGTGCTGGTGATTTTACAGTTTACTTGAGAGATGATTTCTCCTCTGAATCCTTAAATCTTGAATTATGGTGAGCATTGACTTCTTTTGCTCTAAATTCATTCAAGAGATGCTTTGTATATTAAATCAAGGCATATTTAATTTTCGTGTTCTTTTCTTTTGTTTGAAAATTCTGTACTTATTGAGCTTGTTTGTTAGTTTTTGACTACATTGAGATCATAGGAGAAGGGATACTAATGTGGTGATTTATTAGTACTTTGTTACATTAGCCTTGTGCTTATGACAGACATAAGGAAGTATGCAGTAGTTGTACCTTAGAGTTTTGTGATTATTATGAAATTTCTGTTTTGGAATGTACTAAGGAGATAGATTTAGCTCTCTCTTTTCTTATTCCTTTATTTGTTCAATGGAAATCTGCCCCAGCATGTTACGTGACCAGTGATTTGATGACAGGTGAATGCAGCAGGAGATCTCTGTGCTATATGTCAGGAGAAGATGCATGCTCCGATTTTACTTCGTTGTAAACACATCTTTTGTGAAGATTGCGTGTCTGAATGGTTAGTTGTTAAGATCAAGCATTTGCTTATACTCTATGCATCTGTTAGCTGTTCTGTTCTTACTTATTTTTATTGATGTGCCATCAATTATGCAGGTTTGAGAGGGAAAGAACGTGTCCCTTGTGCAGGGCTTTGGTGAAACCTGCAGACCTTAGATCCTTTGGTGATGGCTCAACGAGTTTGTTCTTTCAGTTATTCTAAAGTAATTCTAAAAGCTAGGAGATTTTCTGCCCTACAGCTCAAGTACTTTTTTCCCAACGAACATCGTAATCTCACGCAGTGACTGTAATTCAGCCCCCGGAAACCAGACGATAAGAGGAGCCAGAGCTTGACTGGCTGTCCCTTCAGTTGTATGGAAGAGGCCCTAATTGTAACTAATGGAAATTCAGAAAGGAAGAAGTTATTTTGAAGGCTAACAATGTATGTAGTTCACTCCCATTGATGAATGTTCTACTTTGGGATGTATAATATTTTGTTACGAACTAATTCTTTATTCGAAGGGCAAGTGTATTGGATGAGCTCAGTTTTAGAGATTGTCTCTTGCTCAATATGAACTCCGTTTTAGAATAATAAATGAACACTCTAAATAAAAAACACCAGCAATTTGGTACATTGAAAGTAGAATCATACATGCTTTATTTGTAAACAAGAAGATAGCTGAATGCACAATCACAACAACAAATGCATACCAAAAAGAAAACCGTATAAAAGAATAACAAATGTTTACTAAAAAGAAAACCATATAAAAGAATAAGAAAATAATTGAAGAATCAAGAACCAATATTACATTAACAAAAAAACACAAAATCAATGCTAAAGCAGATGTTACATGTGAGGGAGTATCCATTTCAAGCAGATGATATGGAAGCATGTGTACGTGAATTTGTTTCATCTTCTTCCTTGTCCACAAGGATATGCTTGGTGTCTTGTTCTTTGGTATCTTTATTACCTATTGGCAACTCTTCTGTTGAACTCAAAGATGCAGTAAGCTCTGAAGGTGAGGTTGGAGACACGGGAGATGGTGGAGTAATAGATAGCATTTTGGTTAAAGGGTAAACTTCTGTAACTTCCTCACTACTTTCATCCAAATAAACAACATCCTGCATTGTCAGTTGGTGGTACTCAACAATTTCTCTCAGAAACCGGTTCTCTCGTGCATACACAGAGTTCTCATGAGCCAACCGAGCCTTCTCGGCCAGAAGTGTCTCCAGTTGTAGCCGAATCTGAGTTTTCACAAAGAAAACTGTAGTTGGTCACAGCTCACAATCATATGTTAAAACAACTAAGATATACCAAAAATAGAAGACTAACAACACAAATGTTTTGGATAATCAACACCATGAGTTCCAATACCAGATCATCATCAGCTGGATTGTCCCCCTTCTCACAACTCTCTCGCAGGATTTTATTCTCTTCTTCTAACTGCGAACATCTTTCCTTTGCAAAGGCCATATCTGCTTTAACTGTTTTTAGTTCGCGAAGAAGAAGCTTCGCTTTAGCGGCAGTTGCCATTGCAACCTGTTACAGAACAAAGGCCGATCATACACTGCACTAATAGATGAAAACTAGAGCTCCAAAGCCAATATTTTGATAAGAATATTAGATGAACAAATGCACGTGTTAAATGTTTCACATTACATCAGAACATCGTCAATCCTCATGAAAAACTACCATCTTCTTAACCATGTCCTCTGATTCAGTATAACTTCATGCTTTTCAATGATAATTTCATAACTTTCAGCATAACTTCAGAAATTTAATATCCTTTTGTCCCTAAGGTTTGATCCTTTTCCATTTTAATGCTTGCACATTTGCCATCAGTTGCAACAAAGTGTTTCCAATTTTACTGGATTTCAATAAAAAACAATCACAAAGTTCACCAAATAAACCCATGACCCACGATCACATAGTTGCCACCTTACGTCGCGAGATGCCTTCAGTTGGGTTTCACGGTTCGTTTGATGGTTATGTAGCTGTGAGCCTTCATTCTGCGCAATATGAATGCTTTCTTTTCGCCTAATCTGTAACTTTCGAGTTTCTTGGATGATGTCTGCAGTCTTACTTTCGACAATATTGCGGCTTTCCTGAAGAAACAAGTTGGTAGAAATAAATTTAATTCTACACTCCAGGCTGGATAAAAGATCTAGTGAGTATGCACAGGCATCTGCAAGGACACTCCAGACTATCTGAACTTTTTTCTAGTAACCTGTATCAATATAGCTATCTATATTTAACTAATTCCCTCAGTAATCAAGGATGAACCGTAAGTAAAATTCACTTCAGCTGTGAAGCATAGTATATCTGAGAAATATGAATCGCTTGAATGCTTTAACAAATGGAAAATGTTGCTAAAACAGGGAAGAAAGACGATTAACATGGGAAAACAACATCAAAGGATAGGGAAAACCACATCAAAAGGTTATCCAAGTTAATACCATCTAAACAGATGCAGTGAATCTAGTCAAAACACTACGTATGTTATGGATACAGTAGGAAGAAACTGACAAGGATTCTGACTGTGATCCTTCCGGGAAACAATCTTAATTTCTCACCTCAAAAGCCTTCTCAAATGTATCACCAATCTGATTCAGTGATGATGAAATTTTATCTAAGCCTTTTCGAAATGCTGGATTTTCCATTTTCTTGAATCCCTCAGGAATTGCATTTACCTGCCGGATGTGTAACAGAGAATATAGGTTAGAGAACCAACATAAGAAAAGAAAAAAAGCTTACTTAGGCTTCAGTTTTGTATCGTCACATAATTTTCTCTGATGCATTGTACAAGTCATTTTTCCGAAGTTAATATAATCACCTCACTATCTGCAGAGGTGTTGGATATGTGAAACCTTGATTTTTTAGGAGATTCAAATTGCTGAGATAGGTTGTCATCATCGAGAATTGCTTTGGCCTTTCGAGCAAGAACTCCCCAGAATCCTTTCGAATCATTTTGAGATACATCTTCATATGCATCAAACACCTACATTTTCAGAAGAGGAGTTCAATTATCAAAAAGGAAAGATGACAAGGGGTTCAGGCGTCCAAAACTAATAAGCAAAAGGAAACCAGAAAACAAATGATTTGTAATCCCAGACCCTCTTTTTCATTTTTGGCTTGGCTAAACTATGTTCCTTACCGGGAGTTCTTGTTTAAGAACAGGCATGCCCATATAAAAGGAACATACCAATCAAACTGAACTCAGAACTAGTGAAAGAAGTGATGTTAATTTTCTTCCGAGAACATTCGGATCAATAGGTCATCCACTAACCAAAGAGAAAGGGTGTGGCAGTTTTAAGATCAATTACAAATGAAGCTGGTAAAGTTCTCTTCTGATATCGTATAATTTGGCAGTTTTAAGATCAATTACAAATGAAGCTGGTAAAGTTCTCTTCTGATATCGTATAATTTCACACTTGACAACTGAAACAAACAAGAATGATGAACAATGAACAAAGATGTGCTGAAATTTGGAGACCTTTCATATGATATGATCACATACCAAGAAAATGAATTAAAAAAAAAACAAAGGAATTAGCAAAAGAAAAACCTTAGATCTGCGAGGGAGAGAATCGCCAGTATAGGCATAGGAAACAGAGGAATCACGGTGAGTGGCAGAGGCTCTGATGGCCTGAGCAGCCAGAGTTGATGATGACGTAAATGTATGCGAGGAGGATAAGGTTTTATTGCCATTATTACTATAGTTGTCATAATCATCATCCTGTGTTCTGTAATTAATCTCTTCTTTGAAAGTGGATGCTCTCATCATCCCACCTTTTCTCCTATATGCCATCTTCACGCAACCAACGTTACCGCCACCGTCAACCACCACCTTACGTTACCTATAAACGAAGAGAGATGGATCAGCACCAGGTTTGGCTCCTCCGACAATCTTCGCCACCTTTTGTTGTCCAAGAAACTATCTTTTTCATTCTTCAATATCAATAAAAGAGAAAAAGACACATTTCTGGTAAGGTGGCAGCAATGGCACTCACTAGAACAAAGCCATTGGATTTCCAAACTTAGAAATGGTATTGAACATTAACGCCTTGGATGATTCCCACTAGTTGACTTCATTTAGCGTTCTGTGTACACGTTTCCACTAGATTTGTATTAGATGAATATCTATTTTAGTTTTTTTTAAAATTTCTTTTTACTGCTTCAACAACTAACTTTTGGCGTGTTCCCAACTGTCATCTTAGTTCGGACGTGCGTAGGTAGTTACAGGCATTTTCTACTTCTTCCTGAGATATGTCGGATGTTAGAAAGCTCCTAACTTTCCATTTCTCAGGGAAGCTCTTTTGCAACATAGAAGTTCTCAGTAATCAACAACCGTACTTCAACCTAATCTCTAGACATGGCCGTACTTATAAAACAAAGGAATGACAAGATCATAATTTGGAACCATAGTCAGGTTTACAGGTAAGCTTCTGTGGACCTGTTACTCTGCTGGAAGCAGATACCTCGTCCCATCAAATTTGTCTGAACAAGCCGTGACTTCACGAATGGTAGATCGAAGATAAAAGGGGAAGATGTCAATTTCAAGGCTTGTCCCGTCTCCGACATAGTACCAAGTTCCTGTCCTGGAGGCACAGTAGCTATAGCTTGGCCGTTACTTTCATGGTACTGGCAATTAAGATTTTGTGATTGGTCTGTGACCGGACGAGAACTTGATTGCCCTGCTAATGTTTGGGCCCATGAAGATGGTAAAACGCCGTGAATGTCAGCTGATGGCATCTTCGTATCTGTCTTGCTTTTCTCTGATCCAAGGGAGCTTACTTTATCTGTTTCATTCAACCCAAAAGCTGAAAAGTTCAAATCTTTTTTTTGATTCTGTTGTGAAGTTTCGTTGCTAGTAGTACCTGTAACACCATTACGGGCTTCACCTCTAGTAGAGCACAAGGTAATCTTATCGTTACGATTAGCCATAATTCGCACTGAAGTATCATGAATTCCTACTTTGTTACAATCAGCATCAAATTTTGCAGTATTAAGAGCAGTAGGCATCAATCGGGCACAGGTGGAAGCCGCAACGTTTTGGCAGTAATCTGAACCTGGGGTGGTTGGAAAATCCTCAGCATCAGTTGACCATCCATTTAATTTCTGCTTCGCAATCATTTGAGCTGTAGGCCCTAAATCTTTAACAAACAACTTTAAGCTTTCACGATAGCAGATATCCTGCTGCATCACCTGCACAGGAGAAAATGTCGTTGATGAGAAATCCTAGAGCACAAGGGAGTGCGGATTGAAAAGGAACTGCTTTCTTATTAAGACCTACTTACAAGCATTAGCTCTTTTGAACTACCAACAATTGGATGATACATACTGAGTAAGGGATCCCGAAGTTTATATGTGGAACGCCTGTCGGCTTCAGAGAATTTGTAGGTTTACCGTCAGCACCACATATAAAGAAGCAACTCCCTTATATAAGCTACCAAATTCTATATTTCAGCTTTATGGAAAGAATCAAACCGCATTGCGCTGTTTTTCAATATATAACTACCCGATACGTATTTAAGTATGCTTGCGTTCAGTGCCAAGAATTTGAAGTCTAAAAAAGCAAGGCTACAGAGTTCACTTAATTACGTGAAGTTGACAACCACAAACGCGCCATTCCATTGGAACATTCATTCCTTTTTGTTTGTTTTGCTTAGTGGTCTGCCACAATCAGGTTCTTAATTTCAAAAAATGAGACATGAGTCAGCTCCTTACCATGAAATAGTTCACCATCTTGTCTATCAGAAATAATATTGACACCATAGCATCCAATCTTTTCTTGGACTGCTCTTTTCAGATTTGATGAACTTTTGGTTGAAGATAGATCTAGTTCTGTCATTACACCAAGTCTTATGTCCTTGGATTTTGAATTTGTTGCCAGGTTTTCAACTGAATTATGAGTGAAACACCTTCCTTTACCTCGGAGCCTTCTGCTGCTTCGTCTTCTAGCTTCCAAGAATTTAAATTCGAAATTCTCAGGATCAGTCCTAAGAAGATCAAAAATCTTCTTGGCTAATTTATCTATAGCAAGTGCCTGTAATATCCATAACTAAACATTCAGTTGACAGAAACAATTGTACTTTGTGACAGCAAAGGAATCTTACAATATTGCTTTAGGGCTTTGATAGGGATTGTATCATACCTGCCTAAAGTAAACGGTAGCTGAGGAATTGAAATGCATTGCATTTCTTGTTATCAGAAATACATCATGCTGCATAACAGTCAAAGATTATCAGTGGGAAGAAGGATTGGATGTTCCATCTTTGTTGCATGATGAATTTATGTAATTCACACGCCATTACAAAGTTATTCATATTTTTAACTGAAAATTGACAAATATGTACTTCGAAGAGAGCAAGCAAACCTCAAATTGTTCAAGAGTTATGTACATTCCTTCATGAAGTTTAGCCCTCATGGTACCAAAATCCATAGGTTCTTTGATTATTTCATAGTAAGATTCCACCTTTAGACAAAAGCCCATCAACATAACATTTAAGGACAAGAAACAATAGTAATATACAGAACATGAATCACTGAGAGAATACGAACCTCACTGGGATCAACAGGTTCTGCAAAGATTTCACGAGTATCTCTTCTGAAGTTTTGATAAACAATCAAAACCAGCAAGCAATTACTATGATCTTTTTTTAATTAAACTGCTCATACTCACCTCTGCAACAAATCAATGACAAGCTCAAGTATGCGTTTTTCTGGCATCCATGATGCAAATGATGTCCTAGATGATTGATCTGATTGATAAAAACAGTAAATCAGTAACGGAGAATGTGAACCAACCATAATTCGAGTAATTTTCTGGAGACGAGGAGAGAGAACCTGGATAAGCAGCTTGATCTTCACTCAAGTCATTAAGAATCGATTGATCTGATAAATTGCAACGAGGGAAAAGGAATATCATTAGCCCAGCTGTTTAAGTATAATTTGCCAGAACATCTAAGAAGGAAAACACATACTACTATGGATTAAAGGATCTTTATCACTTGGTTGTCTTCTGTCTTGCTCATCATTTTTCTTGGAATCCTGAAAGACAACTCACAAGACACATTGAAGATTAACCTTCGAGGACCCACAAAAGAGAAAACAAAATGCATCATGCGGAGATTACTCCCTAGGAACAGATCTCTAAATCTTGTGCTTGAGCCTTGAGGTACAAGCACCTTCTCAAAAAAGAACAGCAACTGAAGTTAATGGAATAAAAACGAAAACGAAAACTAAACTTTGAAAAGATCCTATAAATAACTGTTCATAGCCCTTGGAGAAAGGAAGTAGCTAAGGGTACTAGCATAATACAAACAATGACATTGAAAAGAAAGATGGAAGGATAAGAAAAACCTGAGAAGCTTTAGATGTAGAAGAAGAGACATCTAGAAGTGGTCTAAGCTTTCTCCTTTTCTTGGCCCTTGTTCTAGAAGCTGGTCCTTCAATGGCACCAGGAGGTTGGCGGTATCGTAAATTGCTGTTAATGAGACTAGAGTTAGTGATAGTGTTAGTAGTGGAAGTACGGTTAGTTTTAGTAAAAGGTGGCCTGGTTGGTTGCAGACGAGCCTTCCATGCCTCTAAAGCAGAAATTCTGGGGCTCCTCCTGTCTCCTTCCCTCCAAATCCTCCGCATTTGTACTTTTCTGAAATATCGGCATTTAGTAAAATGTCAAATCATTATACAAAAGTTAATACTTCAGAACGTTCGAAATCATTCTGTTTTACATCACCATGTCTTCTTATCTTTTTCTGCTTTCTTTGCCTTCGCTTACTCCAAAATGACGAAACCAGAAAGAAAGTCAGTCTTGAAGAGAAACAAACGAAAGACCCACCTGGACATTCGCACGGACTTGGAAAATAACGATCACCCAGTTGCCATTTTTCTTTTCTGTTCTTTTTTTGCTATAAAAGTTTGTATCTTTTCCCTAACTGAACATAATCAGAATGCAAGGTATAAGAGCTCAAGACTATGCTTTATACTAACTTAAGTAAAGAAGAGGTGGGCACACACAAACAGAGAGTGAAACAGAAGCGAAATGTGAATAATGGAAGGAGGGATGGAGGTAGAGGAGAGAGTGGGTTTAAGCTTAATAACACGTTGAGGAGTTACAGGCTTACAGCTAACAACGTAAGTGTTGTTCCCAAATCAGAGGAGATACGGGAAAACCGAGCTAGGAAAAAGCTTAAAACCAAGATCATGTCTTATCTAGCTTCAAGCCTTAGGAAGCCATTATAAACATACGTTAGACGTGTATGTTCAAAGCTTAGGACATTCATACACAGCGAATCAAACAAGAAAAAGAAGAAGAGGGTATCTCTGAAAATGGAAATGAATAATGATAGGATTAGAGGGTGTGAGAGAGGTGACGAATTTTATTTGGATAATTGTTAATGTTTTGACGTAAACGACTAAATGCAAACAGAAAGAAACAGAAGGGGACAGATTATCACTAGCTAATCCATTACTACTCTTACTTACTACTACACAGTTATCAGACGGACAGATCACAAACAGACAAGAAAGGAAGAAGAATCAGCTCAAAGATATGTGTCTCTTTCTTCATAATGTTTTTATTTGGAGGAAGTTCGTTCTTTTATAGAAACCAAAGTCGAACCCAAAGGCCTAATCGGCCTAAGAGAAGAAGATTGGGGAAGAGAAAAAGCAGGGCCTCATTGGCCCATCTAAGATATGATAGGCTAGAAGCCTTTTTTATTATCCAAACGGAAAAACAAAAAGAACATGAAAACAAGTTTTGATTTTTACTTGTTTACATCTTCAAATGCTTGCTTTGGAACATCAAAAGCAATTCCATCTTCCCAGTTTTTACTTTGACTTTTCTGGTCAGTGGATTTTTATCGGCTTCTATGATCAGTTCTGTTTTCGTTTTCTTAATTATTTCATAGTTTGTTATTAGCGTCTTCATCGTTGTTGGGTATTCATGGATTTATTTGGGGTTCCTTTGAATGCTGAAATCAGATTTGAAAGTTCTTTGCTTTATGTTTAATGCTGAATTATGTCCGCTCGAAACATGCTCAATTTCTAAACTTTGGGCTATATTCATCGTGCTGATCATCTTAACGCCGTCTGAAACTAAGATTTCTATTATGTTCTGGGAATTATTCGATTCCCATTTGTGATATCGGAAGTATCAGGATAATGTTGAGCTCAGATAGAGTAATTTTGATAGAATTTCTGAAATAAAGTTAGCTCCTTCTAAAATAAAAGATCGTACTCCTCAAGAAATCATTTGTCATGACATTTTTGAAAGTTTTTTGAAGAGGAAGAAAGTTTTTCAATCAAACTTGCATTTTCCCACCTTCTACAGGAAATAGTAATCTATGCTTCTCATGTCTGTGAATTTTTGTGCTGTACTCTTAGCTTTCAAGACCCGTGAGAGCAGTCCTTTATCTTACCATGACTCAGAAAAACCAACTCAAATTCAAAGAGTTAGCTAGTTTATTCTTTTATGTCATTATCCTAATTCAAACTCTCTCTTTCACACTCACATACACTCTCATAAACAGCAAATGCAGCAAATGGTCCAATCCTTTTTTCTTATATACGTGTGGATACCTGCTCATGAGTTTTTACCAAGTATATTTTGGATCTCTATTTGCAGTGCTACTTATCCATATTTTCTTACTGTTAATCTTTGTGCTTTTGAAAATTCACTCTGCTTGTTTTCATTGCTATTCTTTTCAGTTTTCTCCCATGGACACAAACTTGCAAAGAACATCCCAGGTCGTACATTCGCCTGCTACTCACTATCATCTGGGTGGTGATTCACTAGTTGAACATCCAACCCTGACAGAGTTATGCACTCTATGCAGCAGAAGGCTTTCCCCTGATAATGATGATCTTGATGTCGTCAGTATCTGTGGGGACTGTAAATTTTTGCTTCTTGAAGATCTAGGGACTCCCACACGAGATTTTGATCGAAGGAGGTCTCCACGACCAAGAAGAACTAGACATGCCAGCTCTGAGTCAACTGAAGAGCTTTTCTCACAGCAATTATCACATATGATTAATCTGGCCAGGCAGAACCAGTCGCCTCTTGCTTGGCAGGATAATCAACTCATAGATGATGATGCTTCTGGTACTTCGTTAAGGTATACAAGCTCACGTACGACTCCAAATGGATCTAGAAGATGGCGGCACCTTCTTTCAGACACTGAAAGTGAAAGCTTTGATTATCTAGATTCTCTCTATGGTGAGAGTGAAATTAGTATCAGTCGCTACAGGCCTTTCAACAGTGAGAATGATACCATTTCGTATAGTGCACATGGAGGGGACTCTGATGCTTCTGTGGACGGGCGTGTTCTCATGGATAGGGAAATGTTGATTGAACCAGATGATGGAAGTGAAGTTGACAGTGGTACCGACATTGATCCCATGCATACTGGTTTCAGTCAGTGGAACTCTGATGACCTAGAAGATGATGAAGAAGAGGAAGAAGAAGGTGAATGGGAAGAAGCCGATATTGCCGAAGGGACACATGAATCTGGAGAAGCAGGAGTTCAGCTTCATAATTTTTTGAGTTCTAATCAAAGTGAAGGTAATGACCATGTTAATTGGTATCAGCAGCCACACCCTTTTGAATTTGAGGGCTTGAGAAATTGGAGAATCAGGCATGGTAGACAAGCTTATAACCATGGCATCTTCGAGAATCTGGTGGAATCAGATTTTCTGGTGCACAGACGGAATTCTGGAGATTATCTTGATGCAACAGGCTTTGAGGAATTGCTTGAAAATCTTGCAGGGATAGATAACTCAAGAAGAGGAGCACCACCTGCAGCTGTATCTGTTGTGAAAAGTTTGCCTCGAATTATCATTGATGAGAAGCATGAGAAGTGTGATAATCTAGCCTGTGCAATTTGCAAAGATGTTTTATTAGTTGGCACTGAAGTTAATCAACTACCCTGCCTTCATCTGTACCATCCATCTTGTATCTTGCGATGGCTGAGGGCACGAAATTCATGTCCTCTCTGCCGGTATGAGCTTCCTACGGATGATAAAGATTATGATGAGCAGAAGCGACGCATTAGGGAGAGATTGGGGATAAGTGACATTCGGCAGCAGGATGTGCACGCAGACACTTCAGCTGATGCCTCAGACGGAGCTCAAACACTTCCAGCTCATGAAAGCGTTCAAGTTGGGGTTGAGCAAGCAGATGTTCTTGACATGGACATAGACTCAAGTAGCATTGGAATCGAGGGTCGGAGTAGATGGTTTCTCCTTGCTGCTGCACCGATTGTTGGTCTTGTTGGATTTGTACTTGTGCTATGGTTAGGGAAGTCTGAAAAAAGAGAATTAATAAGTCACAGCTTCGCAGAGAGAGGCATGCATCAAATTCAAGTTCCTGCCACTTCTCCACCCATTCAGAGGGATAGCAGAGGCAAGAGATGGTGGTCAATTTTCGAATGGTTCTCTAGGTAGGAAGACTGAAGGCCTTTTAGCTTAAAATTACTGTGTGTTGATTTTAAAATCTTACCACAACTTGGTGAATATGCTTGTCATTTGCAGTTTTAAATCTCATGTATTGAGTTTGGTTTTGAAACAAGGTTTTCTCACATCAGATTTCCAGTATTTGCTTAGGTAGAATTCATGCTTTACATACGACAGATTGCATAACTTTTCTCACATAAACATCAATTTTTGAGCTGACCCCAAGGCAGGCACCTCTCATCAAGGAACTTCCTAGGGTGTCTTGCTAAAACAATTGTGTAGTTTTCATGCCAGGTGAGCCAGTTCTCAGATGTGAACATCAAACGAAAATATGACAAGATTCATTGATGTATGTTGTTATGGTCGTGGTTGACTCTTGTTAGGTTCGACGTGAAGGTGGCTGCACCCAAAACAGACGCCATTATCCATATAAGTTGATTGTTAAAGTTGGTCTGAATGTTATTAGATGTGCTATAAACTTAAAGATGCCTTTTATCACATATTGTATACAACAAAGAAATCAGAAATTCTCCGGTAAAATTTATCTGCAAATGCTCACAAAATTTCTGGAGCATTTTCCAGAGCTCTAAGCATAAGCCAAGAAAGTTGATTTTGCATTAGCAACTGATTTAATACATAGCCTCTCTCATCTCTCTCTCTCATCTGGGGAAGAGTCAACTCTTTTACTAGTGCTAGTATGTCTAGCTATTGACAAAGATCAACAAGGAATGAATTGCTATGAATACGGAAGGTTCATGTCGGCATGAACTTGCTGCACTTCTAGAAGAGTATGTTGAGATAGAGCACAATCCATCCAGCCATTGAGAAGATCGCAAAAATATGAACCCAGAATAGGACAGCTGCAGCCTCCCTCCCACACCCTCGGAGATTAGCAACAGCACCTGGATTCAGGTAAACATCATGTTAAGAGGAATGAATGTTTTGTTACGTTAAACTAGTCTCTTCAATTGATAATCCTTGTTCTTGGATGATGGAGTATAAAGGTGATACATTCATAGTATGTGAAAAGAGGAATTCATGGTTTGACAGAGGAAAATCTCTAGCCTATGCTGTTCCTTTCATATTGCTGCTTACATACATACAAAAATCATGGATCTAAAATGTTTACTCAGGTCAATGATACAACCCAAAAACAACACGGAGGATCCTCCGACAAGCATTTGTCATGAAAAAAGATGTTTGATGGCTTCTCATGTTAATCATGTCATTTGAACATGCATCGAGAATGTATAGAACATGGTGAATCATATTACCAGCAAGGATAGATGTAGGCATTGTGTGCTGAAGTAGGAGGACAAACCGAAACATCTTATCATCAGCAGGAAGGAAGCCGAGCTTATCAGCTAACGTTACTATACCAAGTCCAACTGGAGGCACCAAAACTAGTCGACCAAAAATAATAGCAGCAGTTGTCCGTAAACCAAGCTTAGAACTTCCTGGACCTGCAAGAAAGTTCAGTAAGACCTGGTAACATGATAAGTATTATGAATGAAATTGTAGCCCTTTGATAACAACTTACCATCAACAAGGTTGCCTCCCAATGCCAACAAGATGCATGGAATCATGGCCTCCCTGGTAACCAAATGCATCATTAGCTAATCATCCAAATGCAAGGAGATAAGACTTAAAAATCACCAAGCTCGTGCACACTTTGATGGTGCGACAAAAAGGCATCAGGAAACTGAACTACAGACATACACTGGCAAATAATAGGTTGAAGAGCAGTACATGGGGCAACCAATTCACATTTGGAAAACTAAAATACTGAGACATTCTTAGGTGCAACAGTAAGTTATTAACAGTGATACCAAAAAATGCTAGCAATCTGTTGTTAGTTTATGCAATAATTTTTAAGTTGGTAGAAACCAGGTATTAAATTACAATATTCGACATCAGAATGTTGTTCAAACAACGTTAACATAAACTAGTAAAGATTTTTCCAAATCAAGCAACCAGTCAACTTCATACAAAAGCCTGCTTCTCATATCAGTATATTTTCAACAATAACTTTCTTTAACTTCTGCACGCATAACTTGTGAATTAACTGCATAATGACAAGAAAGCTATCCATCCAAGAAAAGTATCTGCGTGCCCTCAAAGTAAGTGAGGCCTGCAGTATCTATACCAATGTATCGTATACTAATTAGATTAACCAATTACAAACTTAATTTGCTTGGTTCAGATAATACTTGCCTGAAAAAATTTTCAGGGCTAACCACCACTGAAAACATTTTAGTAAGTTATAGCATACTCCCGAAATAGCAGATAATCAATCAAGATATCAAAGAAATAATGTCATAAACTCTAATTATATTCTTTTATAAAGATTCAGTTGAGCATACCCAAGAATTATGCAGCTATCAGTGAAAAAGAAAAGTGGAGCATCAGATGTAAAGATCAATCGCTTGAAAAATGGTATTGCACCAAGGACCATTGCTAGGATCTGCAGGAAACACGTGCAGTAATTAAAATAAAGCATTGCTCTTAATCAATCTCTTGTATTTTTCAAACACATCAAGAGACCTAGAACAAACATTTCTCTAGGTGCAAGATTCTCCTTGCATGTAAGTAAGAAAATGCATTAAAGATGAATGTATTATGTCAGAAGGTGTGGGCCCATCGCTGTATACAAGTCTATAATCCGGAAGATGTAAGCTAATAAATATTCGTTTAACAAATGCATGAATCAGCTGAAGTTATCTTTAATTAGGCACTTTAACTTCTGTTCAGACTCAGACAAAGATTAATAAAATTTCCTTATTAAGATAACAGTAAACTTGGACTTTTGGCAAGGGATGATCAATAGAGGCAAAGTAGAAAATTAAACCTAATCACGATCAGCTTAACGCCTATTCATGGTTAAGCCAAGAGCTAAATATATAATTTGATGTTGCAGTCAAAGCATAATGTTATTAAGATTCTTCCAAGCTTGATAAGATATTTCCTATTCATTATCATTCCCCTAGGATCCTGTTTAAGCTTCCATAGCAACAATTCAGAGTTAATCAGGGATAACATAGAACTGTACACTCTAGGTGAAGTTACAACAAGATAAAAGAAGTTAAAAGATAGAAGAAAATTACGAAACTCACCGAAGCAATGATAGGCGGTTGAAGGATTTGCTTGAGCTTCAATTTCTTGTAGAGAAAAATTGCAAATCTTTTAACCTGCAAACAGGGAAATAGAATGTAAGAAGAAGAAGAAGCAGCAATCTTGATGTGATATTATAGTCTTTTTTGGTTAGACTAAAAGATTTTAGTTATTTCTTTACAAAATAAGTCAAAAATATTGATCCCTCTAACAAACCTTACCGACCTATCAAACTCTCTTGTGCCATACAGATAAATTGGCACCAGTCTAGTAGCTATTACATTTTACCTTATACGCATGGAAAAGAAATACTAAATATGTTGGCTGGAGTCCACCTGATACAGTGATTTTTCTATGTCATTTTAATACTGATGGGAGATATCCTCTCTGCAACAATGAATAATGGTACATGATGCTAGAATACAGAGAATAGAACTATGCTATATATGTAAACATATAAAAGCTTGTCCCACAAACCTTTCCTTTCACTGACGCATTTGAATCTGTTTCTTCCTCAGCTCCAGCAAGTAATGGGACCTGCTCTGGTGCAACATCCTTAGGAGGGCCTTTGATGGGAAGATGTCCATCCTCGATATCAAATGTACCTTCTGGTGGAGGTGCCAACATATTGAATACATAAGTATAAAGAATGATAGCGCCAACCTGGAATGCATGTATTGAGGTTCTTCCTTCAGTGTCTTGAATTAAACATAAAAACACAATCCTTTAAACTAAAGGAAAATAAGGAAACCATAAAAGAATGCATTTTATCTCTGAGCCACTTATAAGGAGAATCTTGATGTTTCTTCCTCTAGGATACGTACATGACCCTTAGACTGAGAGCATCAATACAAGGACACAGAGTGCAGATATCAGCCAAACTGAGGTGGATATAATGTTTTAATTGAAGACTGCATTGTTTTGCCTGAAACGGGACAGCATCTTTTCGCTGGAAATTGCCACCAATGATAGACAACTTGTTTGGGTGTCATATTGTCCATAAATTATTTTTCTTGACTTTGATATCATACTTAATTTGGAACTACAACTCGATAGTGAAAATGGAGGCATAATATTTGGAAGAATGTGCAAGTCATTGATTCAATCAAACTCAAGAGGAAAAAAAAAACAATTCATTTCAAAAGGACACCTCAATATGTATTATCTAATGCGGGGAACTGCATCTATACCTATCAATTTGATGTGATAATGATGTGATAATTGGTGTTCCCAGTAGGTTTACACTACTATAAGAAACATATAATGACCTCAAAACTTACCCATTGGCCAAATGAGATATAGGCAGTGCCATTTGTGCTACATTTATCGGGGTCGCCAAAAGGGTTGGAAGTATCTCTACATAAAGCTGCAATTAAGACCAGTGGCACATTTCCAATGTTCCCTGCAAACATTATCAATGGAATTATTTACCAGGGGCTCTTTTATGAGACAAAGAGCCAAACAAGGGTGTAGAAGCCAAAATTTCACATTTCACATCTTCATGGTAGGACTTATCATGTCATTGCGTAGAATCGTACTAGGAACAGAAAACAAGAATGTATTAAAGGTTAAAATTTATAAACTAAAGAGGCTTACCAATTCCTATCTGTATGATTGTGAACTTGAAGAATGGATATGGGGGCCGAATGACAGATGCAACAACAAAGCCTATAATTGAACCAGATATGGAGCCCAGCAGAACATTCATAGGAATAAACCACCTGAAACGGAACAAGGTGTTATGCTAAAAGTTCCCTGATAAAGAAAACAGTTTACAGTAAAGGGGTGCCAAATAAACAACTACCATTCCAACATCTTTTTTAAAGTCACAGCTTGCCCAAGTTGAGAGAAAATCAAACAAGGAAGCAACAGTGAAAAGACTAACTGCAAGATATGGTTAAAAGAATGAGATAGTGGTAATTCCATTTAACAACTTAAAAGGAAAAAACGATGTTGATTAATAATGACGAAAGATAATAAAAGAGTTACCCCATTTAGGAGTTTCCTTCCATTGGCAGGTAAGATGTTAACGTATTTGGAAGCCATTAGGAATCCCAAGAAGCACATAGTAAAGACTTTTGCAATTGGCAGAACTGCAATCTTGATTGTTCCCAACACCGACTCTTCTCCAACATGTTTTTCCATCACTGTTACTGCCGATAATAACCTCTCCATCTCTGTCCCGAAATTTGTAGATTCTAAATCCTGTTATAACTAAAATTGTCAGGCATCTGCTTCAGATGACTCCAAATGATGCAGCTTGAAACCGTATATCCTACTGTAGCACCAAAGAAATTAATTGGAGTGAATTGGTGGAATTTCTGACATATCAATCTAACAATTATACAATGGATGAAAGAAAACATAGCATAACCCCGAAACTGGACAAATGAGGTTTCTTGGAAAAGACCTACGAAAACAAATCTATGTAGCGCCAGTTTAACAAGTAAATTGACTCAGCAGCTTCTGAGAAGTTCAAAGCTTCATATCCCTTACAATTTATTATTTCTTTTTGGTTTCAGACTGAATGTATCAGGCAAATCCTGATGAATATACTCTTTCACGTCGCCATTCCCCAAGCTTCATGTTTGGACACAAAAAGGAAAAAGAGAGAATCATCCGGGAAAAAAAAAAAGCAAACAAAAGGAAAAATGAAACCGAGAGAAGAGATTTCCAAGGGACGAAAATAAGCGAAACCTATTGACAAATTTAGAATCCCGATCCAAACACGAGATAAAAACAACATAATATAAGCTAATTTACCAAAGAAAATGCTAATCTTGAATTATATTACTGTACAACTATTACTATAAACAAAATAACAAATCTGACAAGAAGGATGCGAGAAATAGAAAGGTACGCCTTCAAGAGAATCAAATTGTGTAAAAAAAAATCACAGAGAAACAAGAAAACGAAACCTAACGGAGAAAGAAATGCATGTGAAGTAGAAAGAGTGTATGGAACATAAAGCGACAATCTTTGGAACAGTGGTCGTCGAGCAATTTCACAGTATCCAAAAGAAAGCTTCAAAAGTATAGTGAATCAGAAAAGGTTAGTTATGAACTAGACGTACCTTTCGTTCGGATTTTGCAAAATTGCAGAGAGGAAGAGAACCAAAGGCTTTTTGGTTTCTGATGTATTTGTTTTCTTAAGAAAGAGAACGCAACACAGCCAACTTCCTGTTCGCTCGTTCGTTTGTTGTTGCTGCCATAATTATATATATATATATTCTTTTTTTCCGCTGTAATGAACAATGACATACAACTTGGAATTAAAATAAGGTTCTTTTATTAATTATTATCGATACTGTCTCCATCACTGTGATTAATAAGATTCCCGAAATCAGCGTCTCGATGTAGGTGCCTTTATTGTATTAATTAATTTAAACTACTTTTTAAAAAAAAATAAAGAGGAAAAGCAAACCCAAAACAAGCACAAGCACAAGGTCCAGCGGTAAAGCGCGCTTCTCAGTTAATACGTTCCAGAATTGTCGATGGAGGCAGAATATGTAATCTTGGATTGGCTAGTCTGGCAATAGAGACTAATTGATCCACACTCTCGTTTTCCCGTGATACACGTGCTGCATGTGTACCTCCCAAGCTTGTTGTAGCATGTTATCAAAGAAACCTCATCCGATAAAACGGTACGAGAAGAGGACAAAATGTTAATAACTTCTAAAGAGTCCACTTCTAAAATGACTCGTCGATAACCCAAGGTCTACACTAAAGTAAGACTCCTGACGCAGAACGGAAAGTTATGAATGGAACAAGAACGTTTAGACTCCGTTCAGGAGTTTAATCAATGTCGTTTGATTGGACGAAAAGGTAAACAAGAACGACAAGCGATCTTGAAAGAAAGGCAAAGCCAAATTCTGGAATGAAATAAGATAATCGTCCGCAGAAAACATCAATAAGGCCTATTT
>JANZLC010000004.1:29962106-29982872 GCA_026413385.1 Erythroxylum gracilipes
AAATTAAGGGATTAATTAATTAACAAACTAGACTTGTGAAGAGCTTATTTGTCTTGTAAAGTATTGGCCTCATAACAGAGGGGGGTTGGGGTTGGGGTTGGAGGATTCTTTTCTTTTGTCTCTGAATCAGTCTTTCATCACTAATTTATTTCATTCAAACAGTCAACCTTCATCGCTGATTAATTTCGTTAAGTAGTTGACTGCACATATAAGTGAAGGACAATGACAAAAAACAAGGAGAGTGGAACAATCATGGTGGCTTCATCAGATGAAGTAACCAAGACTCAATCTTCGGTGGATTAGCAGAACATTCAAACTGCCTACAAATTGGATGGAAAAAATTATCTCAAGTGGTCACAACTTGTTCTAACTATTTTAAAAGGTAAGGGAAAGAGTAGTCATTTGTTAGGAACTGGACCAAGGCCGGAGATCCAGGTTTTGAAGCATAGTATGAGGAGGACTCATTGATCATGGTGTGGTTTTGGAATTCAATGATGCCTGAAATAAGTGATACGGTAATGTTCATGGCTACAACTAAAGACATTTGGGATGCGATTCAACAGACATACTCAAAAGCTAGGGATTCGGCCCAAGTGTATGAAATGAAAGTCAAGACTATTGCTTCCAAACAAGAAAACAAATCTGTGACGGAATATGCGAACCAGTTGAAGTTGTTATGGCAGGAACTTGATCATTATCGAGTGATTTATACCAAGTGTCCTCGTGATGCTGCTATACTAAAAGAGTTCATTGAACAGGATAGAGTCTATGACTTCCTTGTGGGATTGAATTCTGAGTTTGATCATATAAGGACCCAAATACTCGGAAAGCAGAAAGTTCCATGCTTTAATGAGGTAGTGGCTATTATTCGGAGTGAAGAAAGTAGGAGAAATTTAATGCTTAATTCTCAACCTTCTGATGATTTGGCTATGGTAGCTAGAAGTGAAAAGCAGGCTGGAAAAAGATTTGATGCAGAGACTGGAAAGGGGGTTCAATCCAAGTCTCAAAGCCGTGATAACCTGTGGTGTACCTACTGCGAAAAGCCATGTCATACAAAGGAGCAGTGCTAGAAGTTGCATGGAAAGCCTCCTAGCTATGAGTGGGGACAGAAAGGATATCAACCAGAGGGTAATGGACAAGCACAGGTTGCTGCAAGTAGATCCCAACAGGAAGAAAAACAAGACTCAAAGGGCTTCAATCAAGATGAAGTGGAAAAGATAAGAGCATTCGTTAGCAACACAGATAAACCTGCAAGTGTAAGTAAAGTCAAGGAGATCACACATTGTTCATTAAGCATTCAGCCACAGGGAAAGTAACAATATTACTAGTCTATGTGGATGACATCATACTAACAAGAGATGATGAAATAGAGCAGCAGATCTTGAGTAATTGTTTAGCTAAGGAGTTTAAGATTAAGACTTTGGGAAGGTTAAAGTATTTTCTGGGAATTGAGGTAGCACACTCCAGAAAAGGAATTTTTATATCCCATCAGAAATATGTTACTTATTTACTCAAACCCGTAAATACACCCATGGAGCTGAAACTTAAGCTGGGAAAACCAGATAAAGATGTTCCAGTCAATAGGGAAATGTATCAACGGCTTGTAGGACGACTCATCTATTTGGCAGATATCAGACCTGATATAGCCTATGTCACAAGCATGGTAAGTCAGTTTATGCATAGTCCTAAAGAAGTCCACCTGCAAGTGACATATAGAATCTTGCAATACCCTAAGGGAATGCCACGAAGAGAGATTTTGTTTAAAAGAAATGGAGTTATGACACTTGAAGCATATACTGATGCTTACTATTTAGGATTGGTAGTTTATAAGAGCTCTACATCAGGATACTGTACCTTTCTTGGAGGGAATCTTGTCATATGGAGAAGCAAGAAACAAGGGGTAGTAGCACGATCTAGTGCAGAGGCAGAATTTCGTGCTATGGCACAAGGTATATGTTAATTGCTTTGGCTGAAAATCATTCTAGAAGACTTAAAGATTAAGTGGGATGGTCCTATAAGACTTTATTGTGATAATAAATTAGCAATAAGCATAGCCCACAACCCAGTTCAGCATGATAGGATGAAGCACATCAAGGAGGATAGACATTTTATCAAGGAGAAGTTAGATAGTGGCTTGATATGCACTCCGTATATGTCAACACAGGGGCAACTTGCTGATATTCTCACTAAAGGATTGAGTAGCTCAATATTTGAGAATATTGTATCCAAGCTGGGAATGGAAAATTCCTATTCACCAGCTTGAGGGGGAGTGTGAGAATTCGTAATAATAGATACTGTTTTAGATAAATATTGACTATAGAATATGCATTGTTAGGATCCCAAAAGTTAAGGGAGTTTCAGATAAAGTCAGCTTCCTAGTTTAGTGGGATTAGGAGATTAGTTTCCTAATTAGTGTTGTACTCTTTGTATATATATCTTATTAAGTGTCAATAAAGAATAACTAAGAAACCCTACCCTAAATTATGATATGATCATTTATGGTCTCTTGTAGAAAAGTTTCAATTTAAATTTGTCTAATTAGCTATAACAACATTAAGATTAATGTGGATGGTTAGGCTTTCATACATGATTCAGGATAACACCTAGATTTTGGATTGTTAGGATGATTGAGCAAGCCAAAAGAGAAACCCGTGACTATTAGATTCTAGTCTTTGTTAAGAAATTTTGTCAGTTAGAAATATATTTTTAATTGGTTTTTGCAAAATGTTCACTTTTATATGGAATTTCTTCCTTTGAAAAGTGCTACTAATTTCAAGTTTTCTTTGTCCTCTTATAGGCCCGAAAGATTTAGTGACCTCCTACAGAGGCTATTGCTTGTCAAAGCCAATAGATTGTCATCCTCGAATATGAAGTGTGAAAACCAACTCCTTGAAAGATTGTTTACCAACGTCGAAAGAGTGTGTGGTTTTCAATACCAATTAAACAAGCGCCAGCTAGTCCAAATGCTTATTGATGTTGAACCTTGCAATCCTATGTATTGCTGCACGTCTGGTTATGGACAATTTGGTTGCTGGGTTCTCTTTGATATTTATATGGAGAATGCCATGGATGGAAGGCAATTCCCTGTTAGATCGGGATTTGCCATTCTTGCCGGTAAATCTTCTTAATTTGCTTAATTAGATTTTTAACACATACTAACACATATTGAGGTTTATTTTTTGTGCTTTAACAACGTGAATATATGTATAAATGTTCTTAGTGTTTATCGATTACCTAATTTGCACCTTCTAATTGCAGAGACAATCAAGACCCTCCAAGTGTTAAACCGGGCAAGCTGGAAAGAAACCTTCCTAACACTTTGGCTTGCAGCCCTTCGGCTTGTCCAACGAGTTCAGAGCAATTCATTTTATTGTTTTTCTCATAAAAAGCATACATGTTCATTGATAAGGAATTCTGTCTTATACATTCATGAATTTGCAGGAACGTGACCCTTTGGAAGGTCCTATTCCCCATCTCGAGTCTCGTCTTAGTATTCTTCTAACTATTGTCCCCCTGGCTATTGCAAGTGTGTTGGAAGATGATGCCAAACCTCGCTCCTCATCTTCTCAAGGAGGCAGATTTAAGCATGGGGAGAATGTATGCAAACACCAGGTAGATAGGAAGGGTCAATCATCCAAGAAACTTGGGCTTGTATCCTCGCTGCAGGTCCTTGGACAATTCCATGGACTCTTATGCCCTCCTGTCACAGTCATTGATGCAGCTAATGTCGCAGTTGCTAAGGCAGCAATTTTTGTTTCTAATGCAAACAATGGGAAGGATGGCTTTGGCAATGGTAGTTATAGTGATATCTCTATCAACGCTGGTAACTTGAAAGTTGCTGTTCAGTTTTTGCCTTGCGACTCACTGTCACTTACAATGACCACTACATGTATCTGTTCATAATTAGTTCATAACTTTCTGTTGCCTTTCATGATTTTGGATTATCTGTGGATTTCAGGTGGTGACATGAGGCACCTTATTGTAGAAGCTTGTATTGCTAGAAACTTAATCGATACGTCATCATATTTTTGGCCTGGTTATGTTTCTGCTTCAGTTATCTCCCAGTTGGATTCCGCACCAGTTAGGAAATCTCCATGGTTAACATTTATGGAAGGAGCGCCGTTAAATAATTCTCTTGTTAATTCACTTCTCGTGACACCGGCCCCAGGGTAAAGTAGAAGTTTCAACTTCTAACCTTAAAAAATTTTTACTCTGTAAAACTGATCTTACTCCTTCACAAAGTTTGGCAGGGATAGAGAAGTTAAATCATCTTGCACTGAATGGATCACCGGAGGAGAAATCAGCCGCTGCAAAAATTTTATGTGGTTCTTCTCTAAGCTGTGGATGGAACATTCAGGTAGCACATGTAGTTAATTGCAAAGTTTTTGAAGTTGGTAGCTTTGAAAGCTATCGAGTTGTATATTAACTGTATACCATTTTAGAAAAGTCAATTTCTTGATATCTCAAAGTTAGTGGGATTTTAAGGGACTGTTTTCTTTTCTTAGGAGAGTGTGGAATCCTAGGAGATTGATTCCTATTTTTAGAGATTTTTTTTTTCTTATTTTTTCCTCCTACTCTTAAGTTGTATATAATTGTGTAATCCTAAATCATCGAGTAAGAAGACAATTCTTTTTCCCTTCTATTTTGTGTCAAAAAGCCTCCAACATATGAGGTAGCTGATCATTATTAATGCTAATCATTATTCATCTTTCGATTCTATTTGACATAGGAAAATGATCATTATTTTCTTGATATTTCCTCATAAACAAATATATATTCAGGATTGAGAAACTTGGAGTCATTTGTTTCTGTTTAGGAGCATGTAGTGCATCACGTGGTGAAGCTTCTTTCCCCTCCTATACCTTCTACGCATAGTGGAAAAAGGAGTCACCTGATTGATTACATGACTATGCTAAGTGCTATTCTTGTTGGGGCTTCTTCAATTGATACCGTCCATATTCTTTGTCTTCATGGTGTGGTGAGTTTAGTTTCTGATTCTGTTTCTTGTACTTGGAAGTCATGGTAATTATCATGCTAGCAAGTTTAATTGTTTTGCTGTATTCATTTTAATGCTTCGTATGTGCATATCCTATACCTAAACATGAGATTGTTGGATAAAGTACTAAAGATGGCCCTTATGCTGAGAAGTTGATTCTTGACAGGAATCAGATATTTTAAGTCAGTTCATAACAAGATTGAAAAGTACTTGTAGTTGTGTTCTCTTTATTCTTTGGTGTTTCTTCCCTTTAAATGTGACTGTGCTTTTGAATAACTTTTTGTTAAACCTGGATCATACCTTATTGATGTTATCTAATATCTTGTTACATAATAACCTATGCAAATTTTCTTTTGACATTATAATAGGCTTGTTCTTTTCGACTGTTGCAGATCCCTGAAGTTGCAGCTGCTCTGATGCCTCTTTGTGAAGAATTTGGGTCGCTTACGCCCACATCAATTAACAGATCAATCATATGTGATGAACCTTCAGTTTACATGGTTTTTTCATCTGCTTTTCTCTTTCTTCTTCGTCTATGGAAATTCTACAGACCCGCGCTTGAGCAATGCTTAACAGGAGAAGGAGCAGTTGGTGCTGAGCTTACTTTGGAGTATCTGTTATTGTTGCGTAACAACCGCATGCCATTAGATAGTTTTGTTTCTCATGATGAAATAAACAGGAATTCAGTGCTTGAACATTTAGCAGATAAGCCTGTATATCTTGATTTCTATCCAAATCTACGAGCTTGGTATTGTCAAAACAAGTCTTGCGTTGCTTCACCACTTTCTGGTCTTAGTACTGGGAGTCCTGTTCATCAGGTTGCGAATAAAATTTTGAACATGATCTACTGGAAAATGTCAAAAGGGGCTGCTTCCTCAGGCAGTTCTTCATCAGTATCGAACAGTAGTGTATGTGGGTCTTCTCCAAATGCTGCAGAAGATTCTAGCCATAGGCCAATGCTCCCTGCATGGGAGATATTAGAAGCTATCCCTCTTGTTCTTGAGGCAATATTAACAGCTTGTGCTCATGGAAGGCTTTCATCTCGGGACTTGACAACAGGTTGACAAGACTCATTTAGCTTCCCTTTTCAGGCTTCGTTTCCTTTGTCATTACATTTTAATAATTTTCAAAGCATCAACATTTGTCTCTGATATTTCTATAAAGTAGGTAGCCGAATCACAATTAATGAGACTCCACTCTTTATGTTTTTAGTTGATCTTAGAAGCATTTCAATGTTTGCAGGCCTAAGGGACCTCATTGATTTTCTGCCAGCATCAATAGGGACTATTATAAGCTACTTCTCGGCCGAAATTACTAGGGGCATGTGGAAACCTGTTCAGATGAATGGAACAGATTGGCCTAGTCCATCGCCCATACTTTCGACCATAGAAGCAGAAATGAAAGAAATACTTGTTGCTGCTGGCGTTGACTTTCCAAGCTGTTCTTCTGGTATGTTTCATTTCTTGTTTGCTCCTTGATGATGTTGAAAATTTTCCATTTTCTAGTTCTTTTTAACTATGATTTTTATAATGATTCAAATGCTCTCCCTTGGTCGATCTACAAAATTTTCTATTGTGGTATCCTCTGAAGATAAGTTGAAATCATTAGCTGTTTGTTGTACATTTTATCATTGTTACTTGCATTGATAGTTGATCTTTACCCAATCCACTGTACCCATTGCAGGACTATCACCACTCATGCTTCCATTGCCAATGGCAGCTTTGGTCAGTTTAACCATAACTTTCAAACTTAGCAGAAGTCTTGAATATATCCATGCCGTTGTTGGGCCAGCTCTTGAGAATTGTGCATCTGGTTGCTCTTGGCCAAGCATACACATAGTTAGTTCTTTGTGGGCCCAAAAAGTGCGTCGCTGGCATCACTTTATAGTTGTATCATGTGCTCGCTCTATATTCAGAAGAAATAAAGTAGCTATTTCCCAACTATTAAGGAGTTGCTTCTCGTCCTTCCTTGGATCAGTTAATGTCTCGAGCTCATTGTTGACCAATCATAGCAGTGTTAGTGGTCTTTTGGGCAATATAATTGCAACACCTGGTGTTCAGCCATCCATTGCACCAGGGTTTCTTTACCTTCGCTCTTGTCGTACAATACATGATGTTCAGCATTTGAATAATGTGATTATAGGGCTTGTAGCAGAGTATGCAAGGGAAGCAGGTATGAGATGGGAAATCACTGGCTCTGCTCGCTTGAAGTCGAGCCAAGCATCCCTCTCCTTTGCAGCTGCCAAGGCAAGGGAGGTGGCTGTACTTGCTGCAAGCCTGATATGTGTGGCAGGTGGTATCAATCTGGTTCAGGAACTTTACAGGGAGACCGTCCCTACCTGGCTACTCTCATCCAGGGAGGAAAAGCTTGATAAGGTAAGTGCTGTCTCTCGTGTGGTCGAGGGATATTCAGTGGCATACATGTTGGTTTTGTCAGGTTCGTTCATTTGGGGCATTGAGTCAACATCGCCACCATGGGCATTATCTAGAAGAGCCTGTATTGTTGGGGCTCACATGGACTTCTTGGCGAGAGTGATGGAGGGAAAGATATCACTTGGCTGCCATCCATCCACTTGGAAAGCTTATGTCTCTTGCTTGGTGGGTTTAGTGGTGAGTTTTGCTCCAGCTTGGATTCAAGAATTGAAACTGGACACATTAAAGAGCTTGGCCAGTGGATTGAGAGGATGGCATGAATGTGAGCTGGCTCTCTCTCTGCTTGAAAGAGGTGGGATTGCAGCTTTAGGTTCTGTAGCTGAGCTGGTAAATCTAACTGAGTAAATGTGAAAATATGGTGCTGGATAGAAGATCTACGAGGTTCATCATAGTTATATGTAGCAAATCCAAATCTTGTTTTTAGTGTATTTGGAGAAGTTGGGAAATTCATCATCACATTAGTGGGAAGCAATCTGTTGAATTTCATGTGTCTCGGGCCTATGAAAAACCAGATTTGGTGTTAAGGTTCCACTGGATAATATTAGTAGTTTCATAATAATATAAATATTAATACTCCAAAGTTACTAAATTCTCCTCATTCGAGATTTCTTCAGCCCACGTATTCAAGCTGCTACATAGACCTAACTTTAGGTACAGAAATACATAGCCTTTATTATTGCAAAACAGCTATTGAAGTTCAATCACTAATTGCTATTGGCATTACAAAGTGTGTCGTCACTAGTGGTAACATCCATTCTCCACCTGGTGATCTTTCCTTTTATTTTTTTAACCTCTCGCACACATCAATTGCAGAAACTAAAGTTCTGAAGCTAACTTTTAATCAGTTTGACAACAAAAGAAAGAACACAAACTAATGATACATTGTTGGCAAAAAAATGATAATGCTTTAACAGAGTTACCTCACTTCTCTCGTCTCTCAGCCAAAATCCAAATCTACAAATTGCTACACAGCCTAAGATAATGGTACAAATCATTATGACGCAACCTAATGATACACACAATTCACCAGAAGTCAGTCAATTTAAGATGGTCAAACAATTCTTTAACTCACCTACAGATATACAAGAAACTATGCTCCTTAGTTGGACCATACATGCACCAGACCATGCCTATTACCAGTGTAGATTTCATTGCGGTCTTCATCATAGAAAAGGGCAGTTATATCTTCCAAAGCCTCTGCAACTGTACTTCTTATGGTTGAATGGGTCTGCTTTGAGCTGCTAGAACTGCTGCTGCACTTATCACCATTGCGATTGCCATTACTAGAATTTATCTTAGCCAAGCATTTGCCGGTCAAGATATTGCTCACGTTAATGGATCCAGCTGCATCAAAAGCAAAAAATGAGTACTCCCCATATAGATCTCTTGTATAAAGATCATGAAAGTTTTCAACATAAAGAGCACGCTCCTGTCCACTACTTTTTTAAGACCACACAGTGGCCCCCAAAAAGTGTTGGTACAGCATCATAGTCACAAAACTGATTTGGCTTCCTTTCTTGTTCATATCATCCAAAGGGGTTTCGCAACCAGTAAGGACTTATATCATCTTTTGGCATCAAAAGAGAAAAGTAGGCAATAATAATATTATCAATAAGAAGCTAGACATCTAGTTAACATGTCCTAATCAAATTCAAATATAAGGAGATCTTCCCCAGTCCTGCACTCCCAACTCAGCCAAGTTATAATTCAGTATGAACAATTGCCTCATATCCCAGGCGGTTTATATTACATAGAGAATGTCTGAGTTCATTGATTACGTTAAAAGATTGTAGGAGAATCATAGATAGCAACAAAGGATTATTTGGATTTGGATTGCATATAACACTATCGACGACTCCTGAGGATCTCTTATAGCAGTTTGTTCATAAATGGCTATCACCCTTAGTTTTATGTTTTTTTTTTGGAGCTTTATACTTTTCAAATGGGGTATAAAACAAGAATTATTAAGAAAATGAAAAAGATTTTGCAGCCCACAAATCTTTCAGGTATGTCTGGTAACACAAGATGTGCTCCTCAAACACATTTATCACTGCTTTTGGTTCAAATGAAAATATACCAATCATTGCATCTACTAAGGAAACTGGGTAATGAGGAAAATAAAAATAAAAATAATGTGTTAGGACTTGCTATAATCAAGTTTTAGTACTCCAAAAGATAGCACTAAATAAGCCAGTACTTTAAAACCAGTTTAGCACTCTAAAAACTAGCCAACCAAAGAAAGTAGACTATTACCATTTCCTTCCATCCATTGGTCATCAGATTCAGCCTTGCAATAAGAGATTATAAGATCCTGATCACTCGTAATGTATATGTTATTGGTGTTACAGTCGGGATGCCATAGCAGGTGATCCTCGAATGATGTCACAAGCTCCCCACGGAAATTCCAAACAGCCACAGTTCTATTTCTGAAAGTTAAGAACAACTGGTTTTCATAAAGAAATATAAACGCTGAGGGAGTCATAAATTCAGTTTTGCTAACTTCCATCAGCTCAGCATTTCGAACCTGCAGGCAAAAGGTTGCGGTTATATCTCTGAAAACAATAAATTGGTGCAGGAAAGAAACTGAAAGAGATAGAAATAGCATACATCAAGAATCTGAAGGTTCTCATTTTCCTGCTTGACAAGAAGCTTTTCATTGAATTGTTCAATGAAGTCAACCTTTTTATTACGATGAAGGAGATGGTTGAATGCTTTGAGAACCGTGCCATCTTCTATGGACAAAATTTTAAGAGGAACATGGCCACTTGCTCTATTGAAGATCAATAACATGATGCCTGGACTGTAGGTAGAATTACGAATAAAAATTGAATAAGGGCATTAATTCAACAGAAAAAAAATAAAAAAGAGAGGATGTAAGGTACATTCCAGACTCAAACAAATTCTCAGGTAGTTGCCCCTTGTCACACAAATTACCAAATTACAGACGGATTCGCATGCAACCATTTCACTGGCATCAGGACCAACAGCAACCATTACCACTAACAACTACGATTGGCAAGTGCACAAAGTCATATACACTCTGTGTATATGCATGTGAGTACACGCACCCATGTCTACGTGTGGGTGGGTGGGTGTGTGTGAGAGAGAGAGAGAGAGATACCTAATCTTGATTTCTTGAACATGTTTGTCTGAAATGGAGTAAAGCATTGTATAGTTTTTGAGGTCAAACACCTTGTAAATGCTGATCAAAACACATAAGAAGTTAGAATAAAAAATGATAAATGCATTTGGAAACCAAAGAGCAAATGGATTGTAAAGGCACCTATCTTGTGCAGAGTAAGTAAGAACCTTCCCATTAACATCATCAAACTCTACAAACCCAGGCCACTTCAAGGATTCAGATTCAAATAGGGCAAAACCTGCATCTGGTTTGCCTCTTCGTATGTACCTAACCATTTAAAAATAAGTTAAGCATTCATAACATGTAAGACTGAGAGAAAGGGCATATAAGCAAGAGAAAATGTTAACGCACTCAATTCTAGTTGATCTACATTTCAAGGAGCTGAAACTGTCTGAAGCATAAACTGAAACCGTGATAAGTGAATCATTGTTTTTATTGTAGAACAGGCTTCGAATTACTTCATCAGGACTCACATTCAGAAAACAAATCCTCTGGTTTGTCTCTGCATTTGAAACAGTTAATGTATAAAAGATATATACCAGTTTCAACTCATTAGGAGAAGCACATCAAGTAGAAAGCGAAGTTTGAGAATTGCAAATCCGTAGATCTGACAAATAACTTTGGTTATTACCTCTGCTGAAAGCTGCGCAAACACCAGAATGTGCAAGAGCAAAGACAATGTCACGTGCAGCCACAATCTCAATAACTTTTGTTCTCTTCATCAGAAAAGGTAATACTACTGAACAGTGGCCCTTGGGATCATGGGTATCATATTCTTCCTAAAGGAAAAACAAGAAGACCATCAAAGGGATTTCCTTAACTTAATGAAACAGTGAGAAACGCCTGAGCTGCTATGTAGCAAGCCATCAAACGGTGGAAATTTCACACAAGCAAATGCAAACAATTGTAGGTCTGGGGTTGAAGGTATGCTAAAAAATGACGAACCTATGGCTCATCTGTACTGTGCAAGTAAGTAAGTGTGCTAAAAAAAAAGGAGGGATATTAAGGACACTCTAGCACCCACACACAGGCAGAAGAGAAATGTTAGGGTCTTAATCGATAGGCAGCTGGACATGAGAGAGCCAAAATTCGAGCAAAGTGTGAAGACGCCGATTTTCATCTGAACTAAATAATGTTTCCCCTAAAGTTAGAATGCCATTTCACTGCTGTCATCGAAAAATTGTCGAGAAAGGAAAGATTAAAGGTTAAATTGTCCATATCATCTACAAACATCTGGGACTGGTTTTGTCACATCCGAGATACACAAGTTGTGCAGGAAAGGGTTTAATCAGGAGACTGGAAGAGAAATTAAAAAATTGTCTTTGCAAAAAGCTCATTCCAAATCAACACGTCGTTTTTCCTATTTTTGTAGAGGAACTCGGATTGTTCAACAATAAGAGGGTGATTATTAAGAAATAATGAAACAGAAAAAGAAATACCATCAAACGCATGTTGCGAAACCTCTCCTGGGCATTGCTCATACTGAAAGCACGATCCCTCTTGGAACAAATCTCGCGTCTCTGAAGCTTCTTAACGGTGTTTACAAATCCATCTACACGAGGCCTTTTCTTGGCCAAGATCCTCCTTCCCGAGCAAGGCCTAGGGCTCGCTGATATCCTCCTTCCTTCGAGTATCATCTTACCAAAAGTTCAGAAACAAAAATGAAAAATCAAACTTAGCCGCCAACTAACGACCCCGTTGATTTCTGTCTCTCTCTCTCTCAGGTTGATTGTGTGCTCAGGATCATTGAGAGCATACGAAATAGGAAATTGCTGGGATGTAAACCCTAACCCTAGTCCAAAGTGAGAAAAGCGGAACAGAGAAGAGATAAGAGATTAGAAGATTAAAAGGGAAAACAGAATCAGCAAACAGTGGAGAGGGTCTCTCGTATTATTGGGTTTGGGGTTCGCTTTCCCAAATACTCTTTCATCCCAACCCGAGTCTCATATGAATATTTTCTCTGTGTCTGACCCTTGATTAGCTGTTAACTAACAATAAATTTTATGTTTTAAAGTCTTTTTTTGTTTAAAATTAATCTTATAATGATATAACATTATTTTTATGCGAATAAAAATTAATTTTCATAAATAATTAAATGGGAGGGGAGCTAAAATTTCTTCTCCATCTACAATTTTAAAACCTTACAATTAAAAATGTACAAAAAGCAAACAAAACAAAAGAAGAGCTCAGAGGTTTCCATGAACTTTCATTGCATTGGTAGAATTTGAACGATCCATGAGGTGTAAGCAGAGGGATTAAAAGCCACGAACATGCCATCTTCTTCAATCTTCAGTGCTTCTCTTGACATGAATTGTGATTACATATATCTAAAGAAGCTACACCTGCTGATATTATATTTACACATATAAACATACATACGTCACAACCATTTAACAGTGTTTTCTGATGAATTGTGAATCCAGAACAGACCCTTAATCCTCTGCTTCGTTTGGATAGTGGAAATATTCTATAGTCACGGTTTCCCTTTCCCGGGCTTGAGAATCTGAAATGAGCACAGTAAACTTGCATCAACACACATCACTGCGCCTGCATTATCAAACTCTCCGCAGTAATTTGGAGCAGAGAAAATGGTAACCAGCTGTCTGTCTGCGAAGAATTCATATCCATCCTCAACTACCTGCCAATCATTTTCTGCAAATTATGAGCAACAAGTGAAGTAATTGTTTCCATCCCCTCTAAAGAAACGCCTACTCACTCTACTAAACTAAACAAGCAATGTAATGAGGCCTTAATTGTTACGAAAACATACTTCACTAATGAGGAGAACAACTAAATTAAAATGAAACCTGGTGAGCTCGGCAAATGAGATCGAGATCGTGTTTCTTGAGAAAGTCAGAGACTTTGTCGGCTCCAAACGTGTAGGAGACACCTCTATCATTGTCACCCCAACCTTGGACGTCGGCATCAGGGTCAGACCAAAGGAGGTCACACAAAAGGCCTTGGTCTGGAACGTCTACAGGCCTTTCAATAGCTTTGATCTGATCCAGATTTTCCATTTCGGGGGATAGACCACCATGCATGCATAGGATTTTGTCATCCACAACTGCGGCCACTGGTAAACAATTGAAGCATTCAACAAAAGTTTTCCACAGGCGTACACTGAAGCGACGTTTGCATTCATCATAGAATCCATATATTCTGTTAATGGAAGCGCATTCATGGTTCCCTCTAAGCATGAAAAACTTGTCTGGGAACTTTATCTTGTAAGCCAGGAGAAGGCATATAGTTTCTATACTTTGTTTTCCTCTATCCACATAATCTCCAAGGAACAGGTAGTTGGCATCTGGTGGGAACCCTCCATACTCGAACAATCTTAATAAATCTGCATATTGACCGTGTATATCACCTGTTGATTCACCATAACAAATCCTCAAAATTCTCCAACAACGAATATTACACACTGAACAATATGATATTCAATAGAGCTAATTTAAACCCAAAATCAAAGCGATTCGTTGGAACTTGCGATTCCTATTCACATCATCGAAATCTGAATAACTAGACCAATAAATCTGAGTGTTTTTAGGTATGCGTTATGTGCAGAAAGAAAACAATGACAAGGAAGAGATTGGACAGCATACCACAGATGTTGATGGGAGCTTCTAACTGAAGAAGAATAGGCTGAGAGAGGAAGAGTTGTTTGGCGGTGGCGCAAAGCTGACGGATTTCATTTTCAGATAGCTGAATACGTTTCCCTCTGTTATTCCTTCCTTCCAATAGCCTCCGTATCATCCCTTCCAATCCTTCCATTCCTCACCCAATTCAATTTCTTTATGATAATAGATTTATTAAGCTTTTGCTACTCATTTGTTTTTCACCATCATAAAAATAAAAGAAAGGCAGAGAAATAAGTAGATTACCGTAAAACCTAATTCGTTCTCCAAGCTTTGGAGGAGAAACAAAAAATGAGATAAAACATGTAATTCGAAAAGAAAGCGCACAAAGTAAGGAGATTTGTATTATACATATATCTGGTGATGTTAAATCTAGGGTCGCGAATTGCTATGATGAGGTTTTCTAGCAAAACAAACCTCCCAATTACACGGCTGCTCCACCAATTTAGCTTTTTCCCATTTTATAGTTTTTTATTCTATTATTGTACTTTTACACTATAAACTGATTTTTCTTTCAATTTTCTCCTCCCTGATATAGAATTGATATTGTTATATTCATCTACACCTACTACTTATCAAATACTGTCTCAAGAAAAGCATATACAGTGAGTCAATGGTATTGTATAAAGCCGAAAAGACAAATTTGTTTTTATCCTTTTCATAAAGCAACCACCAAGCCTTTTTTGCATCATCACTTCAGTTCTATTTGCTCCATTTATTGTTTACAGTATATGAGAAATGTCAAAGTTTTGCATCAATGTAAGAGAAACCAGTACTGAGCTGAAAGAAATGTTAGGGACGTAGGTTATCCAAAACGCAAGGCTATGGAACAAGTTAAATCATGCTTCACTGAATAATAGAAGCATAACCATTCACCTGAAAAGTTTTCGTAGAGAAATGACTCGCCCTCCTTGTTATGCTCTGCCACCAAAAATGAAATCCCCCATTTCAAAATATAAACGTTCAGAAAATTCAGGCACACAAGGATCAAACTTCATATAACAACAGGTAAATTTTCAAAAGGCGATCTAATTGTTTAATCACCAAGTTGATGAATCAAATATCTTCTACACTTAAGTTGCAGTGGCATCACATCAAATGTGGAGTTCAAGTCTTCTGTCCATCCTCCCTTTCAAAATATGAACGTTCAGAAAATTCGGGCACACAAGGATCAAACTTCATATAACAATAGGTGAATTTTCAAAAGGCGATCTAATTGTTTAATCACCAAGTTAATGAATCAAATATCTTCTACACTTAAGTTGCAGTGGCATCACATCAAATGTAGAGTTCAAATCTTCTGTCCAATATTATGGTGTTTTATTGTGTCAAATAAATCTTAGTCATTTATTTATATAGGTCTCGCATAGGTCTTGCGTGGGCCCTGTAAAATAAATGGCTGAGATTCTATGAGACAAAATAAGACAGAGTAATATTAGACAGAGGATCTAGACTCTCAAATATGGTAGCTTAAAGATATCACCGCACTAGGAGACAAAAAACAAAAGATGAGTCATCAAAATAGGAATGCTAAAGAACCGCTTCGGCCGAGACTCGTTCAGCTGGATCATATTTGAGCATCTTATGCAGGTGACCAATTACACAACAAAACTGTTAACTCGTAAAATTCCAGCTAAGACAACAAAATGCCAGAAAAGGTACACAATTCAACCTAGGGAACGGTAAGGGATGTTGCAGGCAAAGCCTATTTGACACAACATTTATTTGGGAACAAGAGACTGTGAATGGTACTGCTCTACATACTAGAGACTAGACAATGCTTAACTTCTTGACAGTTGAATGAGCTGAGTATTTACACAACTGTTCAGATCCTAAAAGATTCCCCCTAACTCATGAGACATCGTTCGTGAGAGAACACACAAGTTTCTAGACAAGAACGCCAACAACGTTTTATATTGTAAGAAGATGTTTATGTAAGAGCAATACGAATACTGAAGAGAAAATGATACTATTCATGTATTTCTTTCTGTCATGAGGAATATATATACAAAGAATTATGTACATCAGCTAAGCTATCAATACATGACAAAGTTTGTTATGAGATAACCGAATATTGTTACAAAACTAACAGAATGATACAACGAAAATGAGACATATAGAATTTATCTCTTAACATGCCCCCTCAAGAGCATGGTCCCATCGAGAACATGCATCTTGGTTCGTAAATCATCATGACGACGTGAGGACAAAGGTTTGGTCAGAGCATCGGCAAGCTGATCATGCGTGGAGATGTGATGGACATGTAAGGTACCAGCTTGAACAAGTTGACGAACATAATGATAGTCAAGAGCAATATGCTTCATGCGTGTATGAAATACCGGATTCTTGCATAGGTACGTAGCACCAAGGTTGTCACAATATAAAACCGGAGTGCCTTGAAAGGGAGATGAAGCTCAAATAACAAGTTTTGAAGCCACTGTTGTTGCCAAAGAGCGATATTCGGCTTCGGTGGATGAGCGGGCAACAGTGCGTTGACGTTTGGATTGCCACGAAACAGGATTACCACCAAAATAAATTAGATAAGCAGAAGTAGAGGTTTTGTCATCGCGGTTGCCAGCCCAATCAGCATCACTATAGGCGAAGAGGGGAGACGGTGAAACACTGAAGAGCTGAAGGTTAAGGGTGTCTTGTTTACATAGTTGAAGTCCAAAATGGATGGTCCCTTTGAGATAACGATAAACACGTTTAACTTGTTGAAGATGAGTAACAGTGGGAGCATGCATGAATTGAGCAAGCTTGTTGATCGCAAAGACGATATCTGGTCTGGTATGAGCTAAGTACTGAAGACAACCAACCATTTGCTTGTAAGTTGAAATATCAGTCGAGGCTGTACCGTCAATAAGAAGTAACGGGGTGGATAAACAAAGTGGAGTCGAAACTGGTTTGGCATCGGACAAACCAAACCGATCCAAGATATCCCGAATATATTTGTGTTGAGATAAAAAGAGACCAGTAGAAGTTGGAACAATTTCAATCCCCAGAAAATAAGACGGGAAACCCAACTGCTTGAGTGAGAAATTGCTGGACAAGGCAGTAGTGAACTTGGACAAAAACTCAGAGGAGTTACCTGTTAATAGTAAGTCATCCACATAGACAAGGAAGTATGCAACAACCCCATTGGAATTGTAAATGAAAAGAGAAGTGTCACTGACACTATTCCGAAAACCATAGGAGAGGATGAATTGTTTGAGCGACTCATACCACGCCCGAGGTGCCTGGCGAAGACCATAGATGGCCTTACGCAACTTACAAACATAAGTGGGATGATCTGGATGTATAAAGCCTGGGGGCTGTTTCATATAGACATCCTCAGTTAATGCACCTTGTAAAAACGCATTGTTAACATCCATTTGCAAGATAGACCAGTTATGAGCAATGGAGATAGTGAAAATAACCTTAAGAGTCTGAGGTTTAAGAACAGGCGCAAAGGTTTCATGAAAGTCCAAACCTGGGGTTTGTGTAAAGCCCTTGGCAACCAGGCGAGACTTATACCTATCAACAGAACCATCAGGGTGGCGTTTGATCCGAAACAACCACTTGTTGCCAACCACATTACAACCTGGAGGGGCGGGAACAAGGTCCCAAGTATGATTGTTGATGAGAGCATCAAATTCGGAATTCATCGACGCTCGCCATAAAGGGTCCTGCATGGCCTGGGAGATGCACGAAGGTTCAAGTGCAGCCGGCAAGGGATATTTACTGACCTGATACAGCTTTTTGGGCTTGTAAATATTGTTCTTGGAACGGGTCATCATCGGATGAGTGTTGGTGAGAGGTGGTGGCACAGGTAAGGAGGTGGGAGCCACCGGCGAAGCTAATGCAACATCCACTGAAACAGAATGAGATATATTACCTGTGTTGTCCATAGGAGCAGAAGGAACGGAATCATGGGAAGGAGGAGATGAGGGAATAGTGTTAGGTTGTGGAGGAGGAGAAGTGGACGGAACCAGATGAGGAGGAGTGGACTGGGAGGGTGGGGATGTGTGCGGGCAGGAGACTGACGGCTGCACAGAGATACGTTGATCAAGGAGGGATACGGCATCAGAGGAGTGAGTAGGAGGCTGGTTAGGAGTCAGGGATTGTTTGGAGCACAGAGAACCATACGGGAAAATAGACTCATGGAAGGTGACATGCCTAGAGATGTAGGTTTTAGTGGTGAGTGGGTCATGACACAGATACGCATAATGAGAGGGAGAATAGCCAAGGAAGATGCAAGGGGTGGACCGGTTTTGGAGTTTGTTGACAGTGTAAGGCCGAAGCCATGGAAAGCAAAGGCATCCAAAGGAATGGAGGTGGAGATAATTAGGAGGAGATTTGTGAAGAACCTCATACGGAGAGATCATTCGGAGAATAGGCGTGGGCAGCCTATTTATAAGATAAACAGCAGTTTGGAAGGCATACGGCCAGAAGGTAGGCGGAAGAGTGGATTTGTGAAGGAGAGCACGACCCGTCTCAACTATGTGACGATGACGTCTCTCAGCTGTGCCGTTGAGTTCAGGCGTATGCGGAGGAGTGGTGAAATGGGTGATGCCATGATGGGCCAAGAAAGTTTGAAGCGCAACAAATTCACCACCATTGTCAGTAAATAGAGAGATAATTTTTGTGTTAAAGAAGGCTTCAACCAGAGATTTGAAACGCACAAAGATGGAAAGAACATCAGATTTCTTGCGAATGGGATACAACCAGGTATATTTAGAGAAATGATCAACAAACACTACATAATATCGAAACCCATTGACAGAGGGAATGGGAGCTGGACCCCAAACATCACTGAACAAAAGTTGAAGGGGACGACTACTGGTAAGATGAGTATTAGAAAAAGACAACTTATGACTCTTAGAACATGCACAGGACACACAAGGACTTTGAGAGTTATTGTTATGAGGAAGCTGAAAGCGTGCAAGAAGATGCTGAAGGATGGGTTGAGCTGGATGCCCCAGAGTGTGATGCCAATCGCGAGAGCAGACAGGAGTAGCGACATGAGCTTGTGGGAGCGTCTTTGGACAGGGAAGGTAATATAAGTCATCAGCACAGGGACCTTGCAGCAGCACCGCCTTGGTCCGGACATCCTTGACCTGAAAGTGAGTAGGGAAAAATTCAACCGAGACATTGTTAGTGTTGCAAAGCTTAGATACAGACAGTAAATTATGGGTAAGGGATGGAACATGTAAAACATCAGGTAATGACAAAGAGGTGGTGGGTGTAGAGAGAGTGGTGATACCAGTGTGGGTAATCGGTAACTCATTACCATTGCCGACAACAAGGTGATCAGAGCCATCATAGGGTGAGGCAAGGGACAGATTGGCAAGATCATTAGTAAGATGATGGGAGGCGCCAGAATCAACGACCCATTTATCAGAGGGAGGGACAGCGGTCTTGTGAGTGTGGTGGGCCGCAGGTTGTCTAGGGCGAGGGCGACCATAAAGTTTAAAACAACGCCGGGCCGTGTGGCCTGGCTTGTCACAATATTGGCAAACAACAGTAGGCGGCGAGTCACGGGTAGCAGTAGGCGGCAGCAGTGGGTCAGAAGTATCAAAGCCAGATGAGGGACCAGGAGGGCGTGGTCGACGCCTCTGATGAGATGGGGAAACCTGTGAGTGGTTGCGAGGACGCTGTGGAGGCCAGTTAGCACGATACCCAAGGAGCGCAGTGGTAGGGTGAGAATCTGACTTTACGTTTCTGGTGAGATAGGCTTCATGATCCAGAAGCTTCTCGTGAAGCTCCTCAAAAGAGATGGAAGATTCTCTTGCCCGAATAGCAGCAGCAATCTCCTTGAAGTCGGGGCCCAGACCATTGAGGACATGAATAAGCATGTCGGTATCATCCAGAGGGCTGCCAATAATAGCTAATTCATCAGCTATAGATTTAATATGACGCAAAAAGACGGCCACCGATTGGTCCCCTTTCTCCATGCAAGTGAGTTTTTCCTTCAAAGAGAAGATGCGTGAGCGAGAGCTACTCGCATAGGTCTTACCAAGGACATCCCAGGCCTGTTTAGAGGTGGTAATGGAGCCAAGTAAAGTGACGATGTTTTCAGAAACAGAGGAAAGCAGAGCAGCAATAATAAGCTGATCTTGTCGTAGCCAGTGGGTATAGCCAGGATCAGTCACTGGTGGACACGGGAAAGAACCATCCGTGTAACCCTGAAGACCGTAGCCTATAAGGAGGGCAGTCATTTGCACCCTCCAGGCCGGATAGTTTGCCCCATTAAGTTTAATGGAGGTTGTGTTCAAAACGATGAGAGAAGCGTTATTGAAAGAAATAAGATGAGCAGGGCTGGTAGTACCAGATGCATCTTCTGGAGTAGTCATACTGACGTAGAGATGAAAACTCGAGGAGGCAGAGAAAGATAGGTGGGGAAAGACGCACAACCAGGATGACGAAAAAAAAAGATTTTGCCGTTAAGCAACAAGAAGCTCTGATACCATGTGAGAGCAATACGAATACTGAAGAGAAAATGATGCTGTTCATCTATTTCTTTCTGTCAAGAGGAATATATATACAAAGAATTCTGTACATCAGCTAAGCTATCACTACATG
>JANZLC010000005.1:4876-18720 GCA_026413385.1 Erythroxylum gracilipes
CTATGAATAAAATGCGCTAAAGGGGATTGCCTTTAGGGCACAATTAAACAGTACCGTCCATGTATAAGTCGACTTGTTTGATGTACAAGTCGACTTATCGGTACTGGACGTGTGTAAGTCGACTTCCCGAAGGTACAAGTCGACTTGAACACGACTTTCACTTACAGTACCCCACAGCCCAAAAACCACCAACATATTGCCATTTCCATTCCTTCACACCTAAATTAGTAATACAAGATCCTTCCCTAGCTCCAGCCATACAAACGCATTTAGATTGTGGAGCTTTGGATGACGATATGCATACAGACGACACACCTCCTCCACATTTGAACAACCATTATCTGTTGCCTCCAACTAAACCACCAAATCCCTAGAACGACCTACCTTTGATTAACGAAGATACGGTGGTATTAGATTCCTAGATGGATGAGTTGCCGCAACATCCCATGAGTACCAATGAAGCTGGGCAAATAGATGTCTCCATAATCTCTACAGACTATTAGAGATTCCCCCCCCCCCGATCGAACCTTTAATTATGTCTATCTTCATCTAGAATTGTCAAGGGGCTGCAAGCAAGAAATTCAAACCGATTCATAAGAACTACATCAGGATCTACAAACCCATGTTAGTAGTGCTGATCAAGACTAGAATAAGTGGAGTTCAAGCTCAAGATATAATCAAATCCTTACCTTTCCTTAATTCGTATCGGGTGGAAGCAAATGGATTTTCTAGAGGCATCTGGCTGTTATGAACCTTAGAAATCGCGGTTAAAATCCTACTAGCTCATTGACAATTCATTCATACGAATATTAAGTGGGCGCATACTTTATTTGATTTCACGACCATTTACGGAAGCCCCACCTATTCTCTTCAACATTTTTTATGGTCTTATTTGCGGAAAATAGCTAGCATTACCTCTCAACCTTGGCTTATAGGTGGAGACTTCAATGTAAAATTAGAACGAACCGACAAATAAGGAGGGGCTACAATTAACCCCCATTTTCGAGATTGTATCCAATGCTGTCAACTTTATAATCTTGGATTCACCGGGCCTAGGTTTACTTGGCATCGAGGCCTGATTCTCGCTAGATTAGACCAAAATTTTGTTATATTACTTGGCTTACGTACTTCCCTAACACGATGGTGACTCATCTACCCTTCCTCAAGTTTGATCATGACCACTTCTTGTAAAGGTCTAACCAATGCATCAAAGGCCTTCAACCTCTTGGCCTTTTCGATTTCAATCTGCCTGGCTGACACATGAAGGCTTTGCCCAAACTGTTCAAGACCTTTGGAACCCCAATACCCCAAACCTTTACTGAGAAATTAGGGATCTGGCCACTAACTTGCAGCATTGGAATCATTTAACCTTTGGGAACATTTTTCATTGCAAGAAGAGACTCATGGCACGTCTAGAAGACATTCAAAAGTCACTGGATGAAGAGAATTCTGAATCACTTCGAGAGGAGATGTATTGGCACCAACAATCCAGATGTCAGTGGCTTGCATAGGGAGACAAAAATACGAAGTACTATCATGCAGTGACCACAACCAAACGCCGAAAACTGCACATCACCTCTTTAAAAGACGAAAATGGAAGGATTAGTTCCAACATCGCTAGCATCAGACAAACAACCAAGACCTAATTTGCAAAGCTGTATTCGACTAATTCTTCAACACCCACGAGACTTCCGCTCCAAGGGTACTTCCTGTCACTCTCTATCCGAACTACTCATGACTTGGCAGGTCTTCTCATTCCCATCGAGGTGCAGATGGCCTTCTTTGATATGGCTCCTAATAAAGTTCCCAGATATGATAGCTTTACTTCTTTATTCTTTCAATCCCAATGGGACACTTTAGCCACTTCTCTGACCCGATTTTTCCAGAAAGTTTTTCGTCATGAGGTTTGGGAGTCAGAGCTAAACCGTACTATCATGGTTCATATACCCAAGATTCCCTCCCTAAAGTCAATTGCACAATTCAGACCTATTGCTCTGTGGTCAGTAGTTTATAAAGCTATCACCAAGATCATCGTTAACTGTCTAAAACCTCATCTAGATAGGCTTGTCGCCCCTAACCAATCCATTTTTGTTCCAGGGCGGTTGATTATTGATAACATTATTCTTGCCCAAGAAATTATTCATACCATGAAAAGAAAATCAGGAAAGAAGGGTTTACTGGCTATCAAAGTCGATCTGGAAAAGCGTACGATCTCCTTTCCTGGGATTTTATCAATGATACTCTTATCGAGGTTGGACTTCCTGGATCGTTGATTTCACTCATTATGAAGTGTAATTCCTCGGCATCTATGCAAGTGAATTGGGGAGGGGAACTCAGCGATACCTTTACTCCTACTCGAGGTATCCGATAAGGTGACTCGTTATTTCCTTATCTCTTTGTCCTGTGTATGGAAAGATTGGGGCACCTTATCAACCACTCCATTGCTCAAGGAAGATGGAAGTCACCCCCTATCCCACCTGTTTTTTGCAGATGACCTCATCCTATTTTTAGAAGACTCCGTCGAACAAGCACACGTCATTTGGGACATTTTGAATTTGTTTTGTACCGCCTCAGGACAACGGGTTAGCCAAGGCAAATCTTCCTGCTACTATTCCAAGAATGTCCACCAATCCCTTGCGCGAAGACTGAGCAGAGAGCTGGGCTTTAAACAAATAACTGACTTAGGGCACTATTTAGGAGTCCCTATGTTATATGAGTAAGTCCACAAACGTACTTATCAGCATATCATTGGCAAGGTTCAACAACGACTCTCGAGTTGGTCTGAAAACCTTCTGTCGTTGGCAGGTCATGCCACTCTCACTCAAGCCATTATATCTACGCTCCCAATCTATACAATGTAGACGGTTCGACTTTTCCGACGTCTGTGCGATGACCTAGAAAGACTAATGCACAACTTCTTGTAGGGCTCCTCTCAAGGAAAAAGAAAGATATACCTAGTTCACTGGGACAAAGTTTGTTAACCTAAAGAGATGGGTGGACTTGGCATTCGCAATATCTGAGAAACCAATGATGCCTTACTAACTAAACTTGGATAGGTGCTAATTTCGAAGCCCAATGCGCTATGGGTGTGAGTCCTTGCTGCTAAATACAACTTTGATGCAGACAATCTACCAACTGCTCTCAAAGCAAGTGGTGGCTCGATGATCTGGAGGAGCATTGCAACCATTTGGACTAACGTGCTTAAAGGCATGAAATGGGTAATTTGTGATGGCTTCAAGGCCCGCTTCTGACTAGATCCTTGGGTGGAGGATGTAGGTCCACTCATATCACATGCTCGAACACCTATACCTCAGGCCACCCCTGAACTGCGAGTTCAAAACTTTGTGGATACCACAGGTAATTGGCTTTGGGATGAATTTCAATTTCTTCTCCCTCACTTTATTTGTTTTATCATTGTAGGCATATTACTGCCCAAGCCTCACTTTGGGCCTGACAAAAGGACCTGGAGGAAGTCTGACTCTGGCAAGTTCACTACCGTGTTAGCATACTCTATGCTTATGGAACATACCACCCATGATTCTAACTAATTCTGGAAGCTCATTTGGCAGTGGAACGACCCTCAATATATCAGATCTTTTCTTTGGCTCTTAGCACAAGATCGGTTACTCTCTAATCAACAACGCCTCCACTGATGCCTGATCACGGCTGTTGAGTGCTATGATTGCCGAGCTGAAGAGTCCTCTCTTCATGTGATGCGAGATTGCTCCAAAGCGAGAAGTTTATGACTTCAATTCCCTATGCCCGTCATCTCTTTAGATTTTTTTAATCTAAATGCTCTAGATTGGCTTCATCGAAATCTTCAACAGCACCAACTAGTTTCTAGCCTAGATTGGTCCCTTCTCTTTGGTACCGCTTGCCGGTTTCTTTGGTCCTAAATAAACATGGCCGTATTTGATGCCCAGTTTTCTTGGCTAACTTCTCCAACTCAACTCGTTATGGACTATGCTCACCGGATTCAACAAGCTGCGATATGGCAAAACAGACCATTTCCTGGTCGTCGACCCTGACAGGAGCATCTAATTGGATGGAGCAAACCTATTCCTGGTTGGATAAAATTGAACACTGATGGGGCATGTAAAAACTCAACCTATTCGGCTATAGCAGGAGGCCTAATTCGGGATAGCTCTGGTACTTGGCTGGGAGGTTTTGTTCAGAATATTGGCTAGTATTTCTCGGTTTCTGCAGAACTCTGGGGCATCCTCTTTGGATTGAATCTGGCGTGAGACCTTGCCCATCGCAAGGTAGAATTAGAGCTCGACTCTCAAATAGCGATGAGTATTCTTTCTGACTCTACCAAACGCACCACGCCACTAAATCCTCTAGTCATGGGCATCAACAAATTACTAAATCGCAACTGGGTCGTAGTCTCCCGTCATACCTACCGTGAAGGAAATAGGTGTGCCGACTTTGCTGTAAATTTTGAGTTAGAGGTTACCACTTTTGTACATGCACCCTCAGGGTGTTCCTCGATCCTCGTAGGATATAGTTGGAATTAGTCTCCTACGTTTAGTCAAGTAATTTATAGCAACTTTCTCTTTTTTTTTAAGAAATTAATAATTTAACAGTTTTTATTTAAAACTAAAAACAGAAAACGTTTATGTTGAACCAAACGGTCCCAAATCATTCGGATGTCTGGCTCCTCTAAAAACTGATAAGGAAAAGATATAAAACCATCCATTGGGGTTTTGGGAGGGTTTGTCCTCAACGATCCAAATGCAGAAACTACTATCTCTAACACCTTAACACTTTCCGTAATTTCTAGGTTTTTCGCATACAAACATGTTCCTGCAGGTACAGCAGGTAGGGTTTCTCGGGGGTTTCTACTTTTCTTATACAAGGCCCAGACCATCTCCATCCAAAATGGCCGCTTTCACTGCTCTCTCCCCTTGTCCCTGCGCTCCATCTCTCTTTCGATCCCGCTTTCTCATTTCTTGCTCAGCTGGCTCGCCTACCACCACTGCTGGTTAGAGATGTTGAGCTTTCTCGGTCTTTTTCTTTTGAAATTTCAGGTTAATAGTGTAAGCTAACGAAATGAAAATTCGACGAAAAGGAAAAAAAGAAACGAAAGTGAGACGTAATGTGTCAGTTTTGTTTACTCTGTTTACATTTTGGTTCTTAGGTAAAGGGCCCCGGAAAAAGTCTAGAAGATTGGAAGGAGCTAGAAAAAGCATGGAAGACTCTGTCCAACGCAAGATGGAACAGTTTTATGAAGGTTCCAACGGCCCACCACTTCGTGTTGTTCCAATTGGTGGGCTGGGTGAGATTGGGATGAATTGCATGCTTGTTGGGAATTATGACCGTTACATTCTGATTGATGCAGGTGTTATGTTTCCTGAGTAAGTGCTTAATCTTCCATTTTGCCTTACCCCATTTCAAATCAGTGATTGATAGTAATTACTTAGTCAAGGAATCCTTCCCTCCAGAACAACTAAAAAATACTTGTTATAAATTCACTTACCATTTTCGTTTTCTGAATTGACTATAAGAGTGAATATGTTCTTAAAGCAAGCATTTTCATAAAGTATTTTTCTAGGAAGAAGTTTTTTGACAAAGACAGTCCAGTGCGGTTTCTCTTTTGTTTCTGTAATCGCGGGTTAAAATTCCTTGGAGTTTCACTCTGATGTTGTATTATTTGCATGATATGTATTGCAGCCACGATGAGCTTGGAGTCCAAAAAATTATACCAGACACCACTTTCATTAGAAGATGGAGTCACAAAATTGAAGCGGTTATTATAACACATGGCCATGAAGATCACATTGGTGCGTTGCCTTGGGTAATTTTTCCTTCTACTTCCTATAAGCCCATTTAAATCTAACACTGCGGCATTGCACACTTGTTGACTTTATGTAAGGTTTAGACTTAGTCATTGAGACCTGTGTCTATTTTGGGTGAACTCTGTATATTCTACGGCTTATAAAAGTGGAAAAAAGCCAAGTCTATTACAGACGTTTTTTGAACCTCTTGGTGTCTTAGGTATTGGGTAGAGCAGACCCATTTATTTTACACTTTTGAGTTTTCACATGCTGTTGGAAGCTCTAGTTACCCCATTTTGTGAAGTAAAAGTCTAACCCTTTGGGGATTGCAGCATTATCAATCTTCTATTAAGAAATGTAAACATTTTTTTTTGTCCTCTGGGCAAATCTGACCTAGAGATCCTGTTTGGAAAGATGGAGATATGAGTGAAATTTTCTCTTCTTTCCTTCCTTTTCTATTATTTTATGGGAATTGGTGGCTGAAGGAAACCAGGCTAAGCAAGTTTGCATGAAACCACTGGAGCTTTCCAATCTGTAAACAAAGGTTAGATTATTGAGTTTCCTGGTGGATGAGTAATACAACTGAAAGTTCTGAACCTCTAGTTTAAGACTATTAATTGAGATTCTGCACGGCATTTAAGGATTTTATTGTGTGGCTGCATCATTTGTTTCAATCATATAGCTGTTGAATTGCTTTCTCATCTTAGGTTTTCTACGCTGTCAAATAATATTTACTGTCCGTACAGGTTATCCCAGCTTTGGATGCCCATACCCCAGTATATGCATCATCCTTTACTATGGAGGTACTAGTCTCAGGTTTCAATTGTAATGTACATCAAATTGGTTGGTTGATCTTGGCTTGTATGCACAAATATCATGCCAGAAGGCATGAAGATTCTTCATGAGATTCATCCCAGTACTAAATTAGTATATCTTGTTTCCAGAATAATTATTGAAATGTACGTAATAGAACAGTCCTGGCTTTATTTAGCATAGAGCTATAAGACTAACTCAAATATTTTACTTGTTCAGTATTGGATGTTTATATTTAAACTGTTGGCCCTAGTTCATGTTTATCTGCGTGCAAAGACTAGTGCCCTTGGCATCTTTGATATTTTGAGACATAAAAAATGACATCTCTAACCGTTTAACAGCTTATTAAAAAGCGATTGAAGGAGAATGGCATCTTTGTTCCATCTAGACTCAAGGTTTTCAGGACAAGGAAAAAATTTGTTGCTGGTCCTTTTGAAATAGAGCCTATCACTGTCACCCATTCTATTCCTGATTGCTGTGGGCTAGTTCTTCGTTGTGCCGATGGTACGATTCTTCATACTGGTGACTGGAAGGTATGCTCTACATCTCTTTCTCTTCCTTGGATCCACTTGATGAGCTCATAAGAATTTTTTGTTCTAAAGATTGATGAATCACCCTTGGACGGAAAAACTTTTGATCGTGAAGCTTTACAGGAGATCTCCAAAGAAGGAGTAACATTGGTAAGTATCCCTTTGTGCTATGATCACATATGTGCAACAGAAATGCATGGACGTTCATCTTATGATAGAGAATACTGAAACACCGCTTCTATTGGAAAATGAATGCGATAGTTGTTTCATTTTGCATAGTTAAAATATGAAGGAAGAAGGGGAGCACTGTTCTATTTACTTGATTGACGTGTTATGATTTAATCATTTTGACCTTTTCTGGGAAAGATATTTGCCTACATTCACATTTCTGTTTAACATAGATGGAACCAAATAAAATGAGGGATAGAGGTTAAAGAGAAGTTCAGTCTTAATATTTGGATCTGAATGTGCGTGGCAGTGAAGAATGCAATGGTGCCTACGGCAGTATGAAGTGTTTTGGGTAGTTTTTTCAATTGTATGGTCATTTTGTCTAAATTGGGAACGTTGATTTTTGTTTATAATGACTATCTTTTGAACTACAGTGCGACTGAATGAAGGAAAATTGTTATTTCTTGTCTTGCTTGTGTTCAAATTCTTTCCCCGAGTATTCTTATCCTTGGTGAACTTTAATGTGTTAGGTGCACTATGATTCTGCTTAGGTTTCTTGTGAATATGTTTGTTTTCATTACGCTATTCATAAGTGATTGGGCAAACTGAAAGATGCATTCAATACTCGTGGTCAGATGATGAGTGACTCCACAAATGTGCTATCACCTGGAAGGACAATGAGTGAGACTGTGGTGGCAGATGCTCTGTTGAGACATATATCAGATGCTAAAGGGAGGGTTATCACCACTCAATTTGCATCAAATATACATCGCCTGGGAAGTGTGAAAGCTGCAGCTGATTTGACCGGAAGAAAGCTTGTATGTTATCTTATTGTTAATACAATTCTCTAGTTTACTTCAGAAATGCTGTGAACTGTTTATCAACAAGGTTTTACTTGTGTTACTGCTTTACATTATGATCCTGTGCCAGGTCTTTGTGGGAATGTCGTTAAGGACATACATGGATGCAGCCTGGAAGGATGGAAAGGCGCCATTTGATCCTTCCACTCTAGTAATATGCTTCGAATCCTTTCATCCTTTTCCTTTCTCTTTCAATTTTGGATTGGATCTTAAGCTTTTTTATTTGCGCCTTTCCTCTGCTTAGTTTCTTTCTCATTATCTCATCAAGCATCACATGCAGCTGATTTTTGCAATGAGAAGCTTGTGATTTGTTGGTATACTATTATCGAATTCTCTAACTATTTAATTCAGTTAATAGAAGAAATGAAACTTTCTTTCTTTTGGCCTTCAAAGCTCTTGTCTGTCAGTCTGATCTTTAAATCTTTATAGTTATTTCAATTGGAAGCAGTACCCTCTACCTGCAATCCAATAGTTATTGTTCCTTTCTGCCTAACTATCATATATGGACAATTCCTTTTACCTCATTTACGGCACTCCCTAGATTTCGTTGGTGTGTGTTTGTCATATTTATTTCTTTCCCTTTTATTTCTATGTCTACTTTTGCTTGCAGACATATTATCACACCATTCTTGTTGTAGAAGTGTCTTCTCACAAAATTCCTTGGTGCAATTTGTTGTTGCTAGCACGGCACCTTATGCTTGTCTTTATGCTTGTCTTTTTGAGCCAATCTGCTTGCATCATGTTTTTACTGTTAAACTTCTATTCATCTTACTCTTGTGGATTCCATAGTAATTCTGGCCGTTTGCTGTTTCATTAAATACTTTACAGGTGAAAGTGGAAGACATTGATGCTTATGCTCCAAAGGACTTGCTAATTGTTACAACTGGTTCACAAGTAAGGTGTTCAATATTATTGATTCTCTTTCCAATGCAACACATAGCTTGCATGTGACCATGCATGTTCTCGTGTCAGGCAGAACCACGTGCTGCCTTGAATCTTGCTTCCTATGGAAGTAGTCATTCGTTTAAACTGACCAAGGATGACATCATTCTTTACTCAGCTAAGGTAATATAGATTTTATTGTGGCTTTTGATTCACCTCCTATCAAATTTTTTTTTGAAAGATAGTCTCTATAACAATATTTACGGTACCAATCTCTGAATATTAATTTGACTAGTTAATTAATGACATTATATGAACTTAACACATATTTTCTCTTCTTGATTTTATTCAAAATGTATATATCCATTGGTATAGAAGCTAGATAATAAGGTCTATTTTTGACTTTCAGGTGATCCCTGGTAATGAATCTAGGGTGATGAAAATGATGAACCGCATATCAGAAATTGGTTCCAATATAGTAATGGGCAGGAATGAAATGTTGCATACATCTGGCCATGGGTATCGTGGTGAGCTGGTAAGATCTTAATTCATTTCCTCAAAAATGCTTTGTTTATCAAATGCTATATTCATCAAAGTATAGAAAAGAAAGTAGAGAATATTATTGCTGAATCATGATGGGTTATCTTCTGCCTTTAACAGAAAGTAGAGAATATTATTCATTCGTTACTCCTCCTTTCTCTTTTGTTTTATTACTGCAAGAACTATTGTGACGTAGATGACATTAGGTACGGATTCTGCAATATTTATCTTTTTCTGGGGTTTCAATTTGGTTTAGGACTTGTGAGCTTGTTTGTATATATAAACGTGCCTCTTTAGGACTGTTAATTAATATGTTTTCTATGACATGAAAATGCTGAAAAAACTTAGTTAATTTCTAGTTTCTTTGTTTCCTTATCAATATGGATATCCTTGATTGTGCATCTGGTTAATATTTTTTGTTGTTGTCATAATCTACATGTTAATTCTGTTTCTTCAGGAGGAAGTACTTAAAATCGTGAAACCTCAGCATTTTCTTCCAATTCATGGAGAACTCTTGTTTTTGAAAGAGCATGAATTGCTTGGGAAGTCAACTGGCATTCGACACACTACTGTGAGTCAGATTTTGGGTTTTGATGTTTTTTGTATTGATTATAGGTGGCACATATTGGCCTAATTTGGCTTTCACAGAGAAAAAGTGATTGACTAGATTCAATCATGAAATTGGTTTCACTTCTTTTAAACCTTTCATCATGATTACTAAAAATAGTCATTACTATAGTTAGGTTAGAGCAATTTCCTTATGAGATGCTTTGACATGGAATATTTAAATTATGTTTAGAATTGGGAATCACCAATATCTATTCTATATCATACATCAGGTTATAAAAAATGGCGAGATGCTTGGGGTTTCTCACTTGAGAAACAGAAGGGTACTGTCTAATGGTTTCATTTCTCTTGGCAAGGAAAATTTGCAGGTAGGTTGAACGTTTCAAGCTTTTGCATCGTGAAAATTCAATTGAGAATTTCTTTTAAGTTCTATGTTTTGTTGCAGTTGATGTATAGTGATGGGGATAAAGGTTTTGGCACATCAACTGAACTTTGTGTTGATGAGAGACTAAGAATTGCAACAGATGGCATCATAGTGGTCAGGTAGATTTCTGCATTTGGGTATTTAAACTTGTTAGATTCATGGTGTCTTAAGATTTCTCTGGTGCAGCATGGAAATTCTTCGTCCGCAAAATGTAGATGGTCTAGCCGAGAATAGCATAAAGGCAAAGTTAAGAATTACAACACGGTGCTTGTGGCTGGATAAAGGGAAGCTTTTGGATGCCCTTCATAAAGCTGCTCATGCAGCACTTTCAAGCTGTCCAGTCAACTGTCCCTTAGGTCACATGGAGAGAATAGTTTCCGAGGTGTTGAGAAAGATGGTAAGGAAATATAGTGGTAAAAGGCCTGAAGTTATTGCTACTGCTGTGGAAAATCCAGCGGGAGTTCTTGCTGAAGATGTTAAGGCAAGGCTTTCTGGCAATTCTCGTGTTGGTTTTGGGGTAGCGGCATTGAAGAAAGTGGTTGATAAGCACGGAAAAAGTAGGTCAAGCAAGATGCAATTTGATGGCGAGGAAACTGTACAGTTGGAGAAGTCAGTGCAAGAAGATTTGAAAGGTGCTCATCTCTATACTCTGCTTGTGTGTGCCTTTGTAGTATGGATGGAGGTGACTTTACCCCCTGAACATACATGTCTGTTTTCTGGATATATGAGCATGCATTCAGATTAGGAGAGAGATTTTGGTTTCATACTAATTCAGCAAAATTTAAAGTTGTGATACAAAATTCATAAATTGACCTCTTATTGACACTAAATGTTCAGTTCCAAAACAACGTAAAACTTGCAGCTCCAAGTGTAAAATGGCTGGCTTTCTGGTTACACCAGCCACATCATGGGTATAACCAACACTAGGAGAATAGCTAAGTGGATGTTAACGGGAGCCAAGTATTACATTTTTACCTCCTTGTCTTGGACTGGGATGCATTATATATTTATGAACATAAGTCTTACTTTCATGGTTAGATTTTGTTACAACGAGAATATCTTTGCACAATCATATGCAGTTGATGGCATTGATAGAAAAGGACTACTACCTGAAGAAGAAGCTGAAACTTCCAATTCCAGTGTGGTTGACAACTCTCATGATCAAGACGACTTCTGGAAGTCATTTGTTTCCTCGTCACAATCTGATGGATTGGTAAAAGGTGATGACAGTTTTTCACAGGAGGAACATGTAAAAGATGGTTCTGAAAGCAGTGAAGATGACTCGCTGGAAATGCAAACTTCTCAACCGAAGCCTTCTAAGTCTGTTAAACGAAACAAATGGAAACCTGAGGAAATTAAGAAGCTCATTCAAATGCGTGGGGAATTACATGACAGATTTCAAGTTGTAAAGGGAAGAATGGCTCTCTGGGAAGAGATATCATGTAATTTAATGGCTAATGGGATGAATCGAAGTCCAGGGCAGTGTAAATCTTTATGGGCATCACTAACTCAGAAATATGAGGTTTGTTCCTCATTCTGTTACGTTTGAAATATTGGACTGCATTTCCAAAAAGTCTTAATACAAATGAAATTATAGCGTTTGTGTGCTCATATTTTTCTTAGCATGTACCTTAAATTGTAAAAGCGCATGCATATCTGTGCAACGTGTTCCAACATTACCAGAAAGTTGCCTTCATATTGAAAGTTACATAGCAATTTTTGTGCCAGAAGGGAATCTGTTTTACATTAACCTTTTTCCTAACATGTACAGGAAAGCAAGAGCGGGAAACAGGGTCGAAAGAATTGGCCCTATTTTGAAGACATGGACAAAATTTTGTCAGGATTGGAGGCAGCAGCATCAAAATAATGGGATGATAAGCGTGGGGTTGAACACTTTCCGTGGAAGCTTTCAAGTGCCTCTTTACTCGGGTTAGAATGATATCAGTATAGCAACAGGATCGAAAACTGGGGACCAGATGAAAAGTGGGCTGGTCTTGAAGCCGTAGGAAGGAATTGTAAATTATTTTAGCTGATCAGCTGCATGATGAAGAAGATGGTGAGTGAACTTGTTCTGTAAAAGTATGGGACCCTTCATTTATTTGTCATCAAACACATAATCAGAATGGCCTTTAGCCTATTTTCTGCTATATTATTTATATCTCTTCCTACTTTTCTTATTCAAAATCTTGATGTCGTAGAACACTTGGCTGGTAGCCATAATTGTATACATTTTCTGATAACAACTTGAGTTGAGCAGGTCTATGTTCAAAGTTGCCCATCTTTCTCCCTTGACTTTGAGGTTTATATCAATCTTTAATTTTGTTAGGCTACCTAAACTTTGTTTTTCCATAGTCAATAGTGGGAAAGTTTTTCGCTTTTTACATGATAGGCTCGACAGGTTTTGCACTTTAAATTTTCATACTTGGTAATAAAATATAATACTAAGTAATAAAATAAAAATAAAATAAATATATAATAAGTTAAAGAGTAAAAAAAAAGATAAAATAAGTAAATAAATACACAAACAAGAAAAAAGACAAGTTAATAAATAAATCAAACTAAATTATTTCAAGAAAATATTTAAACTAAATAAGAAAATATTTAAGCTGACTAATCAAGAGGGAAGTGTTGCATATTAAATATTTAGGCTAAATATAAGACATAAGATTTGAAGAAAAATATTTAAAAGACTTAAAGAGAATGAAAAAGACATTTATATGTGAGATTCTTTATTCGTATCATAGTAAACTAAAGTTTTCTCTTAATCGACATGTTCTATATATATGTGTGTGTATATGTGTGTGTATTCTTTTTTGCTCTCCCTTTTTTTCTTCATATGGATCTATCAGAAACAATCTTTTTATCAGTTAAAGGTAAAACTGCGTAGTATGCTAAACTTTTTTAGATAAAGTGTATCAACGGAACTTTCACTAAATTATTGATGTTGTTGTTAAATATGCTTATGAAGAAAATATTGGGACATTTAAAATTAGTCCAATACAATATGCAAACTACTTGAAAACAACAACAACAATCAGTTAAAATCTTGCTGATACGTAAGATCTAAGAAGTTATAGTAATATATAATCTTACCTATAATTAATAGAGAGGTTATTTCTGAATGATCCGATTGAACTTATTTAACATTATGGAATGCAATTATAAAGTTAAGAGTAAAAAGAAGTTAAAATTCTTGTATGTCTATGTGGTTGGGTCGGCTATTCTAGGCTCAAGCCCAGGTTCACGTATCCACGACCCATTTGCAAGTGGCAACCTCCCACTC
>JANZLC010000005.1:18820-33427 GCA_026413385.1 Erythroxylum gracilipes
TATTGTGCACATGGGCTTAAATTACTTACTGTTTTTACCGTTGTTTTTACCGGGCCAATGTATGTTATAAAAAAAATTGTATACCGAGTTTTACCGATATCACCAATAATATCAGGTTCGGGTCACTCAGGAGTGGGGTGTTACAAACATTGTGGTTGTTGTTGCATCAAAATTAGTTTAAATTTAACGAACTAGATCTGAGTTAATTCAATTTTAAATAAATATTATGTTTTAAGTTCAAAAGATTCGTTCCAAAATTTAAAAAGTTCAAAAATAAAATTTAAAAAACTTGAAAACCAAACTAAATTCAAACTGTTTTAAAAAATTTAAGCCAAACCCAACTCCACCTATTGTAAATGTCACCTACACTTTTTATTAGCTTTTCAACCATGATTGATGCATGTCTACACAACATATAGTATAAACCTTTTGTGCATTTGGCACACATCACTTTTATTTACTTTTCACTATGCACTTTCTTCTCTCTTTTAGGCAATTACAGTGTTCTTTTTAACTTGCTTACTAATTTTCCAACAAAGATGTACTCACTTATGTCCCAATAGCCATATAAAGTATGATTCCAGCTAAATCATACTTGGCATAAGCTTTTTGGTCGAGCAATCATAAAAAAAGAGTCACTCTTTCCACACTCATTTTCGCTTTCATCCCACGGTTACATTCAATATGATATTGCCTTCAACTTTTTGCTCGTTGAAGTAAAAGAAAAGTTTTGTTCTGAGACTCGGATGATTTCTTCTTTAAGTTAAATAATTATGTATAATTATATTTTGCTTTTTTGTGACTTCACCATTTTTTTTTTGATGTATCTTGAATGTCTATAAAATATATATTTTAGACTTTCTTCCTCTAATACTTTAAAATATTTCAGAAATTCCACAAGGTAGATTTAAGGGTGGCAAAATCTATCAAGTTTGACGTGACCAAAATTTAATGAGTTCGACCTGAGTTGATCGAATTTTGGGTCAAGTTGAGATTTTTTTTAAAATTTTAAACTTCGGTTTGAGTTTGAATTATCTTACTTAACCCAACTAAAGCACCAAAATTTTTAGATAAAAAAATGTTGTTTTGAATAAAATGATGTCACTTTTAATTACATATATAGCACGAGTTCAATCGAGCTTCAGGTTACTCAAATTTGATAGGATTTAAGCTCAAGCTTAGAGCTTTGAGTCTAATCAATCTTCGCAACCCAACTTATTATATCAAATAAACTATTCAATGAACTAACATTTTAAAATTAAAGTGATGAGTTTGATTTAATTGATGATTATAAGTATTAATGTATCTTTATAGATAATAGGGATGATAAAATTATCCCGATTTAACTAAACAATTAAACTTATATCATTCTCATTTTAAATTGGATTCAATCTTGAGAGGATTATTCTGATCTACCAGATGAATTATAAGGATTTGCCTAATGATATTTTTATCCCGGGTCCAACTAGATTTTAAATCAAGTTATGTCAAAACAAATTTTTGGATAATTTGAATCGAACCCTTGTTAAGATTGAGATGAGTTGCAATATTTCTCACCATCAAATGAAATCTTTAACTTCTTAAATTGAAATAGTCTTAAAAAGACTAATTTGAGCACTTAGTCCAGTACCAATTGGGAGGCTTACCCTACCTTTATGTGTTGCACAAGGAACAAGCAAAGTAACTTTTGTGACTAGGTGAAAGCTTTTAATGGTTTGCTAGCTCTCGGCGATGTTCGGTACTGTGTTTGATTGTCTTTGCACTTCTGAGGATAACGTTATCTAAACCAAGTTGTTTCAGGTCACAAACTTTGATTTGATACAGGGACAAAAGCCAGGCTAATATGCACAAAACAGGCCAAGTTTTAGACCCTTGTGGGATTTTTTTTAATACTTTAAAAATTAGACTGAAAGTTAAATCACAAATCAGAAGTTTTAGCTTAAAAGATTAAACTGAAATTAGACTATTATAAAATTACTAAAAATTAAATAAATTTTTAAATATCATTAAAAAAGATTATCCTTCTCTATCGAAAAATTTGAAATTAAATTAAAAAAGAGATTGTTAAATAAAAATTAATTGATTTATTTTAGTTTTTAAGAGTTTATTAATGTACAAAAATTGACCAATTAATTAATAAATTGATTAATTTTAATAACAAAAGTAATTAAAATAAATTAAACTAAAAATTTAAAATTTGAAAATTGAATTTTTTTATTACAATAATTAAGTTTTCTATGAATTTAAAGTAATGAATAGAAGAACCAGATTTATCTTTCGTATGAAAAAATACGGGCTAGATTATAAGGATTAACCCAAATCAAACTACTATCAATCAAATCCCGAAACAACTCCTAAGACAAAAGCTTGAAAAATTGATACCTACTAAATAAAACACCAACTCGCCTCATCACGTATGCATCTGGCCATCGTTCCATTTTAGAGGGTTTGAAAGAGCAATCTAATTAGTATGAGATTTCTTGAAACGGTCGATTTTCTATTATAAAAATAATTAACTAATACGAATTCAATTCACAATTCACATTTCGTAATTTGAAATTTATTATGTTAATATTAAAAAAATAAGTAGGAAAAAAAACAAGTGCACTGCCACTGAGTGTTGGATAATAAACAATAATACTAGTGGAAGCAGACAAGTTAATGTGGACTTTTGGTTAGTCCCACTTTGTTAGACTATTCTTCGCTTTCAGCTTACGCCATCCACCTTCTTTGTGAACTAAAAACCAAGACCAAAAGCGGACTGTTTCTGCTTACGTGTCAGCACCACATTCAAAACCGACACAACTGGGTCCCACGTTGCACACGGCCTTAACGTTATAGTTATATTAGACCAGAGAGGATAAGTACTCACACAGTGTTAGTAGGCTTGTATTCGTACAGAAAGCATCCGATTCATCCAACGGTTCAGCTTTAGTTTACTCTCTGCAGCTTTGCTTTAGTTTCTATAATTATGCCATCATTTTTCCTAGCTCGAAGCTGCCTTACTCTTTCACTTCATGGCTTCTCTGTTTTCTTTCCAATGCCTTGTTTTCTCTTTTCTCAGTCTGGTTTTACTCGCACCTGCTCAGCTTCCCGGCACGTGGGAGGTTCTCGTCGCCGACGCCGGGATAGCATCAATGCACACGGCGGTTACGCGATTCAACACCGTGGTTTTATTGGATAGAACTAACATAGGACCGACACGGAAGTTGCTGCCGAAAGGGCACTGCCGTTCGGATCCAAACGACCCAGTTCTGAAACGAGACTGTTATGCTCACTCCTTGCTTTTGGACCTCCGTACCAACCAAATCCGACCACTCATGATCCTCACCGACACTTGGTGCTCGTCTGGTCAGTTTCTTTCGGATGGGTCTTTGTTGCAGACTGGTGGTGGCATGGACGGGTTCAAAAAGATCCGTAAATTCGAACCGTGTGAGCCAAACGGGTCATGTAATTGGGTTGAGCTAGACGACGTCGTGTTGAGCGAGGGAAGATGGTACGCCTCGAACCAAATATTGCCTGATGGGTCGGTTATTATAGTCGGAGGCAAAGGAGCAAACACCGTGGAGTATTACCCTCCGAGAAGAAACGGTGCCGTTCCGTTTCCCTTCTTGGCTTTAATGGAAGATAAGCAGATGGACAACTTGTACCCTTACGTTCACTTGCTTCCCAACGGTCACCTTTTCATATTCGCTAACAATAAGGCGGTCATGTACGATCACCAGACCAACAAAGTGATCAGAGAATATCCACCGTTGGATGGGGGCCCGCGAAACTACCCATCTGCCGGATCATCGGTCATGCTGGCTCTACAGGGGGATTATTCAACGGCCACGATTGTCATTTGCGGTGGGGCCCAGTTTGGGGCTTTCATTCAAAGAAGCACCGATACGCCGGCTAATGGAAGCTGTGGACGACTTGTCGCGACGTCACCCGACCCGATTTGGGAAATGGAGGATATGGCATTCGGTCGGATCATGGGGGACATGGTTATGCTCCCAACCGGCGACGTTTTGATCATTAATGGAGCTCAAGCTGGGACCCAAGGCTTCGACTTAGCTTCCAACCCGTGTTTGTTCCCGCTCCTCTACAGACCGGACCAACCCCTGGGGTTACGGTTCATGACTTTGAACCCGGGAACTGTACCCAGACTGTACCACTCAACGGCCAATCTTTTACCAGATGGACGTATCCTATTGGCTGGAAGCAATCCACATTACTTTTACAAATACAACGCACCGTATCCAACTGAGCTCCGAATCGAAGCGTTCTCACCCGAATACTTATCCCTGGACCGGTCCAACATCCGACCCTTAATAGAAGCGGTTCCACAAATCGTACGGTACGGGCAGTCTTTTGACGTTATTATATCGGTTCCGCTGCCCGTTGTTGGAATTGTCGAAGTTAACTTGGGTAGCGCGCCGTTTGCAACGCACTCGTTCTCGCAGGGACAAAGGTTAGTTAAGTTAACGGTAACGCCGTCACTTCCTAACGGCGATGGACGGTACAAGATTGGTTGTACAGCGCCTCCAAACGGTGCCGTGGCTCCCCCGGGTTATTATATGGTTTTTGCAGTCAATCAGGGCGTGCCAAGTGTCGCCCGTTGGGTGCATTTAGTGTCTTAATTTATGTTCTTCAATTATATCAACTGTAATTTGGAATTTATTTGTTATTTCAAAATGTTCAAAATTCAGAAGAAAAGAGTTAAGTGATTCATTAAACTAATGTTTTTTAAAAATTATATCGAAATTTAAATCGGTAAGATAAAAGTTTAAAATTTAAAAGTTCAATTAATATTAGATTATGATAAAATCAACTAAATATGAAATAAAATTAAAAATTTTAAAATATAATTGAAAGAGATTATCTTTTTCTATCAAAGAATTTGAAGTTGAATTAAAAAAGAAATTATTAAATAAAAATTAAATATTTATTTTAGTTTATAAGAATTTATTAATTAAAAAAATTGATTAATTATTTAATAAATTGATCAGTTTTTAACAACAAAAATTAATTGATTAAGTAAATCTAATAAAGAAGTAAAAAATTGAATAAAAATTTTAGAAAATTCAAAGTTTTTACTTTGAACCGACTGGTTGATTTTTTAGGCTTATGTAAAAAATTTAAATTTAAAAGAACTTTAATTTTAGGCTAATTATTCAAACAAAAACTCAACCATAATCTAATTTTTTTATTAGATCTTAATTTAAATTTAAATTAATTTACATTTGTTCCCTTAAATTTACCGAATAGCTAATTTTATTAAACATCTCTAACAAATACTAATACAATTGGTTAAATCAACTATATAGGATGAACTAACAAAATATGTAATAAAATGCTAAACTTTAATCTATGATATTGGATGAAAAGAGTGAAGTGCATACTTCAAGCCATCGATGCGACAGGATCACCTTGGTGCCAATCAGCGGCGGCCATATTTCTCTGAACATTCTTGTACGAGTATCTCTTAGCCAAGAGAACATAAAGTAACATATTAGCTGTTGTTATGCCTGCCAAAAGCCAGTAAAACTTGTCTAATCGGCTGCTGTTCAAGTCCTTGCCAAACCAGCTCCGGCCATCTTTTCCGGACAGGTGATCAACTAAGGTAATCAGAAGACTGCTTATGAAGCTTGCAGCTCCAACCACACTAAGATAGAAAGCAATTCCTAAACTTCTCATGGAGTCAGGAACTTGGTCGTAGAAGTACTCCTGAAGTCCTATCAATGTGAACCCATCTCCCAAGCCAATGATCAGGAACTGTGGAACTAACCAGAACACACTCATTGTGAGTGAACCCTTCAGTGGATTTCTCTCAACAAGGTCGAGTCTTTTCCTCTCCACCATTGCAGCAACCACCATTGTTGTTAGAGAGAAAAGCATCCCAATGCCGATTCTTTGCAAGATGTTGACTCCTCGCTCGTTTCCTGTCGTCTTCCTTAATACTGGAACAAGTATGTTCTCGTAGATGGTGAGGGAGATGATCATTCCGATCGGGCTGAGACCGTAGATCCAGGCCGATGGGATTTGGAAGCCATTGCCAATGTGTCGATCCAGTGTAGTTCCTTGTTTGATGAAGAATGTGGTGGTTTGTGCTACGCAGATACCAAAGGGCAATGTAGCCATCCAGATTGGTATCATATTAAGAATAAGCTTCAGTTCCTCAACTTTGGTCACGGTTTGAAGTCTCCATGGATTTTTCTTCTCTGCAGAATTTTCTTCTGTGGATTCAATTATAGCTGCTTTGTCAAGAAACCTGCAAATCAGAATCAAGGATTGTTATTAAATTACAGGATTGATTTGATCCCGGATATCAAGTTGGACTAGAAAGTAGAATTTTGATTACACAAGCTTGTTGGTATGACATAGAAGTCTTCCTCGTTTCATTTGTGACTTAGGCACCTCATAAAGTTCTGCAGAATTGGAAGGACATTGCAGATTTCTTTTTCTGATAGCAGCTACAAGAACTTGCAACAATGGAGTTAAAGGGCTTCCTGTAGGAACCCTGTATCTGTAAAATGGCCTTCCGAGAATTAAGATTACCAGTGACATGGTCATTACAGCAGTAAGAACGATGTCTGCAACACCCCAACTCACATGGTCTTGCACATAAACGATTAAGGTCACACCAAGCAATACTCCACTACAAAGTCCACAGCCCCACCAGTTGAAGTATGACATCTTTTTCCTTCTTTCTTCGCTATGATCATCGTCGAATTGGTCTGCTCCAAAGCTCTCTAGTGCAGGTTTGTGGCCTCCAGTTGCTATGGAGATCAAGTAAATGGCAATGTAGAAAACCACTTCATGAACTTTCCTTGGTTCATGACACACAGCCTCGTTACAAGGCTTTAGACTTGGCAAAAACCATGATAGTGTTAACAAGATCAATCCCTGTTTGCCCAAATGAAAAATCAATGGAGTTAGAAAGTCTGAACTTCATTACATCTTCAAAGATCAAAAGTTAGTGGAAACAGAAGCTCTGATTACCAGAAGATAGACAATTGTAGAAACAAAAACTGTATAGAATCTGCCCAACTGAGCATCAGCTACAAAGCCTCCGATGAGTGGCGTCAGTGTGGTGACACCAGACCAGTAGTTGACATTCCTGGCAGCAATCTTCAGGTCTTGCTGAATAACCTTCGTGATATAAATAATCAAGCTTGTGGCTATTCCATAGTTAGTCAACCTCTCACTGAACTCAATTGCTGTATGTCAGAAAATGAAAAACACTTGGTTAAGATACATCAAACAAGATTGGTTTCTGATAATTTTTTTTAATCACAGAGACAGTAATAGTAGGGTTACATCAGGCATAAGTTCCTCAAGTTTGACGATAGCAAGTGATGATAGAATCGAAATATATGAACTTTATGATCCTGCAGTCTCCATGTTGAATGGAGAATCATAAACATGCAATTACACAAGTTGGAAGCGCATGTCAGATTACTATTAAAAGCAATCTTTATTTAAAGCCATGTTCTTCACATCTTACCAATGATAAATTTTGCAGCTTTCCACACCCCAGTTGAAGATCTGAGAGGAATATTTGCTTTATGATCGATAGAGGAATCGTATACCCATTTCTGTTCATCAACTTCTGTTCTCTTTTCAAGTTCCATGTCTTTTAAGCTATATCAGATAGAAGGTGATATCAAATGGGTTTTTTAGCTTACAGAAAATATCAGAAGATCCAATAAGATAATATGGATTGTGAACTGAAGAAGAAGGTGTTTATATAGAGGACCTCTCAGTAGTGCGTGACAGGTTCTTCGACTAATGTCACTTGAAAGAAACATCATCAAATCATCAACCCCGACAAGACGTCAATGTCAGTGTTGAGATAGGAATAGCATCAACAGTTCTCTAATCTCTATCAACTGAGTTGGGATGCATTAATTAAAACCTTGGAAGTGTTCTGTTCTTACAAATTGATTCTCAACTTCAGAATCCAAATTCTCTTTTGCCAAACATGACAATGGTCCCCAAGTCCCAATTTATCGTAAAATTCCCGGTCGACAGTATTATGTCCACAAACTGCAAGCTTTTTCGAAGAATCGAACTTGAGATGGAATGTTTGAAAATGCCAATTAAGCTGCAAATTATACTTAAACATGGGTGTATATCGATTCATAGATGAATGTCTTACTTTAAGTTTGCTCGTTTTGTTGTAAAAATTTTGAATTTTTAATTTTTTAGTTAAGTTTTTAATTTTTTAGTTTGATTTATTTTAATAACTTTTGTTATTAAAAATTGATTAGTTTCTTATTAATCGGCTAATTTTCCTAAATTAATACGTTTTTATAAATTAAAATAAATCAATTATTTTTATTTAATATTATCTTTTTTTATTTAAAACTTAAATTTTTTTAAGAACAATCTCTTTCAATTATATTTAAAATTCTTTAATTTTATTCAATGTTTAGTCAGTATTATAAATGTCTAATACCCGTTGAGCTTTTTAAACTTTAAACCTCTGTCTTATAGATTTAACTTCTAATCTAGTTTTTAAAAATTTGATATTATTAATAAGATGCATTATCTATAATATATACCTTACAAATAAAATTATCCAACTTGTTATGATTATGATTATGATTACGATGAAAGTGAGTTCAAATTTAAAAATATATTAAATCAATTAATGTTATTTTTATATATAAAATCAAAATGAATTTTTTAATTTTATCGAAAATTGTAAAATTTAGATTTAACTATGAATATAAATTATAAAATTATTTAAATTTTCAAATTTTCAACATAGTATAATTACTTACCATAGAATTAACCTCTTCTCATAATCATTATAAAATTATTAAAAATTTTATGATATTATACAATTAAAATTTATTTATACGAAATGTTATACTTACTAATGTTATATTTAAAGTATTGCAAAGAAATTGTAAAAAAAATACAATTAATGTTTTTAAAACTGGACCGGAAGTTAAACCAGTAAGATAAGAAGTTTAAGGTTTAAAAGGTTCAATTAATATTAGACCGTCATAAAAGCATATAAAAATTGAATGAAATTAAATGATTTAAAAAATAATTGAAGAAGTCTATTATTTTAATCCAAAATTTTAAAGTTTAATTAAAAAAGAATACTATAAAATGAAAATTAATCTATTTATTTTAGTTTATAAAAACTTATTAATTTATCAAAAATGACTGATTAATTAATAAACGGATCAACTTTTAATAACAAAGATTGTTAAACTAAATCAAACCAAAAAATTAAAAATTGAACCGAAAAATTAACTGATTCAAAGTTTTTACTGTTAAATCAACTAAACCGATTCGGTTTTTAAAATATCGGATATAATACAAAATTATTCAAATATTTGTATTACAAAATTAAAATATCTGTATGTTAAAATTCAGCCAGGTCTCCAGTCTCCATGATTGCTGTCTCAAATGGATACGGATCTCCAGAAAATGTTTCCCATTTTCCAAAAGTAATACTAATAATGTAGATATGGTTTGACCTTAGGTGTCATGGGTTTGAAATATTGTAGCACATGTCTTAAAGTCAAATTCTTCCAAATTAAGGCATGAGATAAGGGTCTTTATATGCAATAATTCAAAATTTTAATCAGTTCAAAAGATTCATTAGTAAATTTTTTGAACATTTTAATTTTTTAGTTCGGTTTTTAACTTTTCAGTTTAGTTTATTTTAATAATTCTTGATATTAAAAATTGATTAATTTATTAATTAATCGGTCAATTTTTTAAATGAATAAGTTCTTATAACTCAATTAATTTTTTTTAATAATCTCTTTTTTTATTAAACTTTAAATTTTTAATAGGTAAGGATAATCTTTTTCAATCATATTTTAAATTTTTAAATTTTATTTAATCTTTAACTAATTTTATAATAGTTTAATATCGTTTAAACCTCTTGTCTTACCAGTTTAATATCCGGTCTAATTTTTAAAACATTATGTATATGATATAATTCCTCATGTTTGGAGTTGATTTATAAAGATAATATAATTTGAAATTATGGTCAAATTGATATGTAATTTTAGAAAATCTCCGGTGGATATCTATAGATATGGTTAACCTTCGTTATTCAAAGGTCATGCTTTCTTCGTAATGATCATTAACAAGAAAGCATAGGTACTGCTTTCTTAGTATATATATACATATGGTTGAAAAAGTGGCCTGCCTTTCTTAATCATTACTATATATATATTTATATTATAATTAGGTCAATGAGTCGATAATTTAAAAATAAATAAAATTAATATTTTCATACTAATCTTATCTCCACTTCGGATTTCTCATATTAGTGATTAACGTATAAAAATAATTTGATTAAATTAGCAAATATGATAAAAAAAGATTAATGATAATGAAATGTCAGATAGAGTTGAAATTGTAATTAACTTAAAAAGACGTAACTTAAACTTTAATTTAAACTCAAATTTAATTGAACCGCTTAAAATAACATTGATCGATGAAATTAAGATTTAAATTAAAATATAACTTAAATTAATTTAATTTAGATTAAATTATGAGAGATTAAATTGATTTTTAAATTAAATTAAAATTTAATTTAATTTGATTGACTTGGATCCCAACAAATTGAAGGCAATCTTTACCTATTGGAGTACCTTTTCAAGAACAACTTGTCACTAAACTTAATAGCCTAATTGGTGGATCAAATGGGCACGTGATAAAGTGTCTTGAAACAAGAAGATTAGTCTAGTTTTCTTCAATGCAAATCAGACCACAACACTACACTAATTCCTTTGTTTAAAGATTAATTAAGCACATAACAATTTAACTCTACGAGTAAACCTACAGTTTTATGGGTCTAATCAACTTGAACTTCATTGCAATGCCATTAATTAAACATGGATGATGTAGACTTACCTTCTCAATAATGCATAAAGCACTCTGGTGTAATCGTCTAAAATCATAATTAATCAATGTTTTAAATTTTAGATTAAAAGTTAAATCAGTAAAAAAAAAATTAAGGTTTGAAATATTCAATTGATATTATACTGTTAAAAAATTGATTAGCGATTTAATAAAATTAAAGAATTTAAAACATAATTAAAAGATATTGTAAAATTTGAAGTTTAATTAAAAAATTATTAAATACATTTTGATTTATTGACCGATTCAAAATTTTTACAATTAAACTAATCAAACTGATTTAAATTTTTAGTAATTGTAATTAATCATACCCAAAAGGAGGATTTGACAATCTTTATCGGTTCTCCAAATATATAATTTATCAATTATTACAAAGAATTAGGTAGTGTGTAATGGAATATATAAAAATAATTAAAAAATTATTTATTTCAATGAACCATGTGTTTCTTATTTTGTTTCCTCCTCTAATAAACCTCAAATGTCATGTTTAGTGAAAAGCAAATATGCAAAAAAGAAGAAAAAAAAAACATCTTTAGCTGAAAAGAAGCAATTGGACTACAATAAATGTTTCCTTGTGCAATATCGCCGTCATCACCACTTTGTCCATGACCCTCAGATTCCTTTCTCAAACTGGTTTTCAGATGCCTGTCATTGTCAGATCAAGGTCGCACCAGTTATGGCGAATCATTTTGCGATCTTAGCATCTTGGAAAGTTTTAAAGCGTACAAAAACAGATTTCAGTAAAGTGATCTTCGGTGTTCTTCCTCCAGGAATATGTCCATGGAATCTTGGCCACAAGAGTTAATCACATGTTGCACGTTGCATGAGATTTGCCTCAGTAAGCAGTTCCGGATAATCCTCTGATAGAGAGACGACGAGAGTCTTTAGCAGCTAATATGGAGTAGGATTCACACTATACTTGAATTCATTCCAAACCATTCTCTGGATTCTGATCTTCAGCATGAGCTTCTTGACCATGGAGATGGATCAGTCTATGCTGTGGAAATGAAAACATGATATTATCTTCGTCTCTAAAATCTAGTGCTTCATTTATTAAATAAAATAGTCATTTTAATAAATTTAATAAAATAACATTATTTTAGTTTAGACCAATTTATAAAATTCCAATCCAAACTTGCCAATTTAAAGCCTAAAAAATGATTTTTAAAATAGAACTTGTCATTTTATTAAATTTAACAAAATAACATTATTTTAATTTCAATTGACCGGACCAAATTATAAATTCGAATTTAAACTTTACTCAATTTAAAGCTTGAATCAAAAATTGACCTAATTTTTGATTAAAATTAGTTTTATCATTAACTTTAGATTAGATTTAACTCAAACTGTTCTATCTTTTCGCGTTCAACCCGACATATTATCACTTTAGAGTATTACCTTGTTTGTGAATGCACTATGCTATTGATTTAATGATGAATAACACGTGATTTTGGAGCTGTGAAAAGAATAAAAAGATGTGTGTCAAAACATTTTAAGTAATGATCCTGTTTCCATGGTACAACTTGCTTAGTCATACATGATATACTAACTAGATGCATTCTTTTGTAATCCTATATACAACCTTTTAGACTATTTCAATAGTTAAAAGAGAGAATTCCATGTCAGGATCAACCTCTTGAAACAAAGGATCAGACCAAATCTTTGCACTAAAAGGTCAGCACTTCTTGTGAAAACAAGGAACTCCAGAGTTCCATTCAGATTGTAATTGCTGGTTCATCCATATAAGTGGGCAGAGATCTTGGCTTTTTCAAATGGTAATTAACCCTTTAGTTTAATTCAGCACAAGGAATCAAATTCTTTTAGTTTCTGTGAGAATGTCGACGGAAATTTAGCAATGATCAGACACAAAACAGGGCTAATGATACTTCCGAGCGAGTAAACATCAGAACAAATACTCTGTTTTAATTAATCAGTTCTTACCTTATTCAATTAAATCTTATTCACATATTTATGTGAGACTGATATAAATATGTGGTTAAAATTGACTGGAACAAAGTTGGAATATCAATATTGGCGTTCACATAAATGTGTGGTTAAATTTGATTGGAACAGAGTTGGAACACCATTTTTGACACAAAAAATCTGGCGTCGTAAACATGGTTAGAGTCCTGTTTCGGTAAAAATATAAAAGAAAGTTTAGAAATTTTTTATATTATTTAAAGTATTCTTTTAGTTTTAAATTTTTTAAGAGAATTTCTTCGTTTAAGTTTTAGTTAAAAAATAACAACCAAATACATACATACTTGTACTAATTAAATATTATTTATATAAAAATTTAACATAACTTTTAAATTTGAACTAAACTAATTAAATTAACTTAAATTAATAATTTATTATAATTATCTTAACTTATTGTTCTATGTCAAATTTAATTATTTCAAGATAGTTTTAAAATCGAACCTACTTATTATGTTAATAACATTTGATTAATCCACTTCTAACGTTTATATTACATGTATTTTGTTATTAGTTTTTTGTTAAAAGTATACTTTAAATCTCAACGTTTATAATAAAATACAACTTGAACCCTAACGATTTAAAGCGTTCAAATTGAACTATAATAATTTTAAAACATAAAAAAAAACTTTAAATCGATGAAAATTTTGATGTGATTAATTTTCTGCCAATTAAATGTTATGTAAATATTGACTTAATATTATTTTTATATTTTTAAATAAAAATAAGTCTAATTTTAAAAAATTAATCAAAAAATAAGCTTCATTGCAGTAAAACCTACTATTATATATTTCAAACAATAAATTCTACTTGCCACGTGATAGTAAGGCTTAATTCATACATTTCAAACAGTGAGTCTCACTTATTGTTTTAAAAAAATGATATTTACCTAATAAAAAATTAACTCTCTTAAATTTTCTATCTATTTAGAGAACGGTTAGTTCATATAAAAGAATGGTAATAGAAATGAGAATGAAAATAGTGAGAAATGAGAATAAATTTTATCATTATAATTATGATGGTTGGTTAAAAGAAATGAATGATTACCATTACCATTAATAGTGGTTGGTTTGTAAAAAATATTGAGAAATAAAAATTAATTATATTTTAATTAATTAATTAAAATATATTAATTAAAATAATGTAATTAGTTAATTACATTATTTTAATTAATGAATAATTTTTTAATTAATTATATTGTAACTAATTAAATAATTATATTATATTTAATTAAATAATCATAATATTTTAATTAATAAATTAATTATATTGTAATTAATTCATTAATAATAATATTAGTTAAAGAATACCAAATCTTACTAAACCAGAAAAAATCAAGCATTACTTTGAGTCATAAGATAGGAATAAATAATGATAGCAAAGCTACTATATTGAAGAATAGAAGATATTGAAGAACGATAAAAGAGAAAGGCAAATTAAAAAAAATCGTTGGATTGTTGTTGACAATAAACGCGTGCCAAAATGTACGAGAAATGACTTTCATTCCTCTCATAATCAAGAAGAATGAAGCTAAGGGTGAGCATTATTCGGGTCGGTCCGATTATCCAGCCCGATTCGAATTAATTTGAGTAATAAAATGCTAAGTTTCGGGTAATGGTCGGCCCGGGTATTATCCGAATTATTTTCGGGCCGGGCCGGGTAACTCCAAAAAAATACATTTCGTTATTTTTCTTGTAGAATTAACAGATTAATTATGCTAGTTAATTGAAATATTTGGTTATATTA
>JANZLC010000005.1:36416-56779 GCA_026413385.1 Erythroxylum gracilipes
AATATTCAGATCAATTAAAACAAATCAAGTATTTTTAAGTTTTAATTTACCAAAATTATTATTAATTAATTATTTTTCGGTTAAATTATATTTAATAAATAATTAACATTCCCCGACGTCTGCTGAATCAGACGTCGTAGAATATAAACTTTCTGCGACGTCTAACAGACGTCGGGGAAACTCCACAATCTCTGACGTTTTCTCCAGACGTCGGAAAATATGCGGCACTTCTCTGACGTCTTTGTGAACGTCGCAGAATACTTAAGCATTCTACGACGTCTTCTCTCAGACGTCGCATAAACCTATTTGCTACCCACTATCTACGACGTCTATTACGATGTTTTATTAGATGTCGGAGAAGGTATTCTGCGACGTTTTACGAGCTTCTACGACGTCTAAAAGATGACGCAAAAAGGGTGTTTTGTTGTAGTGTTTTTAATATATGAGCATACTATAAGACTGAAGAAAGTCGGGTTTGCTAGAGTTTGTATTGAGACTAATATAAATTACCTTATCCATAGTTGACTTAAAATAAAGAAGCTTGACGTTGATTGGTTAGTTACAGAGGTAAGTTATGAACAGAAACCTTCATATCCAAATGGTAATAAATAATATCCAAATGGTAATAAATAATAGAGAATGACAGGTATTGTGTTCCAAATTGGTCTTTTGAACGATCTACAAGCTAGTCCTTCATTTAATGATACTTTGGAAGAATTCCTCGTTAGTCAGTGTATGTCTAAAGATGTTAGTGTAAGCAACCTCAACTAAGGTACCACTAGTGAGCAAGTAGTTAAATCCCTTAAACTCTCCTAAATAGCCTAATATAAGGAAATACAAAGTTTAACAATGTTATTGTTAGTTCTTTCAATTAATGTTCATATTAGCTTGAAAACCTCTATACCTACAGATTGCTATTTAACAAATAAAATTGAAGTAATTAGATAGCTCTTCCTTACTCAACTAAGAAAAATGAGAAAATAATAAAGTTTTTACTCGATATATCACAAAATAATACTTGTTTTGGTGTAAGCTCATAATGTAAAGCATCCTTAGGTTTTTCCACATAGAAAAAACCTGGGAGAAATACAAGAAGAAAGAGTTATTTGCCCTTGGCTTTTCATATTGGCATAAACTCTGAGGGGCATGAATTGCCCTAAAAAGATGTTGATGATACACGATTATTTGCACATAAAATTATTATATCTTATTGGTCTGTAGGAGATGAAGATCAAACGGAATAAAGTCAATTCCACCATATGGTTATTTGCTAAGAATTGGGTGATAATTACTAACCACCAATCTCTTTTTTTTTCATGGAATTTTGGTTGCTTATGATCCAGTTGAGTCTCATTCATTCAAGTAATGTCATCTGATGAATCAATCCATTTAGTGAGTAACTTAAATCGTGATCCAAATGATGTTGAAGTTGTTTTCACTTATGCTCCTAACTTTCAATTTCAAAGGAATTTTCTATAGAGAGTTCTCAGTAATACGAGAACCTTTATAAAGAATCCATGATTAGTGTTAGGGGATTTTAATAACACTATATTCACATGAAAAGTTCAGGGAGCCATGCTATCCAAAAAAGATAGGAATGATGGCTTTAAGGATTGTCTGAATATTGTAGAACTTTCTAACCTGAGTTGTGATAGGAATTTCTTTACAAGAAGCAATAAAGAAGAAGGCAAATGGTTAATTAGGAAAAAAAACAAGACAAAACTTTACTTAACTCTCTTTGATTGTCTAAATTTTCCTATAGCTTAGCCTACTTCTATAATTTCCTTTGTTTAAATCACTCTCTTATTAAGGTGATGTTAGGAACTAAACTAACGAAACTCAATGTTCCATTTATATTCAATAACTGTTTAGTGAATGTTGAGGGCTTTGAAGAAGCTGTCCTTACAAAACTTAATCTAAATGTTGTTGGATTTGACTCTTACAAATGTGTGAAGAAACTTAAGGCTATGAAGTTTGAACTTAAGAAATTGCGTGTTGACAAAATTAAGGATATTTGTTTTGCTATTTCTAATGCCAAATAAGATTTGTGCGTAGCTCAGCACCAAAGGAATCTCTATCCTAATTATACGAGGGTAAGAGACATTAAAAAGATAGCTTTGGTAGCTTATAATCATGCTTTGAATAACCATTATTCTCTTCTCAAATAAAGAGCCAAGATTAATTGCTTAAAAAGGGAGATAGGATACCAATATTTCTATATTGTTATCCCTTATAGAAGGAATAACAACAAAATATGCTCACTGAATAACATCTCTAAGGTAATTATTTTTTAGCAATTTGAGTTAAAAAGACTATATATAATTCAACCATTTTACAGTTGTCCTTAGCATTGTTAACTTTTCTTAGTCTTGTTTATCGAAAGCTTCATTCCTAATTCTCTTTCTCAACAAGAAAAGCTTGCACTATCAAAATATTTCAATCTTGTGGAGATTAAGCAAGCATTTTTGACATGAATCCTAATAAAGATCCATGTTTTGAAGTTTTAATGCTTACTTCTTCCAGAAAACTTAGCATTTAATAGGAGACCTAGTTATAAAGATTGTCTTGGAGTTCTTCACTAAAGGAAATATGCCTGGTAAGTTGAATAATACTCATCTCTACCTTATTCCCAAAATATCTAATCCTATATCCTTGAATGATTTTAGGTTGATTTTTTGCTATAATATTATCTAAAAAATCATATCCAAATTGTTGGCAATAAACTGAAATTGGTATTTTGGGGCTTCATAAATGCGAGCCAGGAAGCTTATATAAGAGGGAGGAATATTAGTGATAATCCCTTCCTAGCTCAAGAATTATTCAAGAGATATAAAATCAAAAGTCTCTAAAGATTTTTTTTTTCTAAAATAGACTTATGTAAGGATTTTGACTTATTTAATTGAAAGTTTATACTTAAACTTCATCATTGCCTTTTGTTTCTACTAAACGATTCTTCCTATGGATTGAGAAATTTTTATACACTCCTTATTCTCAGTTCCAATCAATAGAGAGGCTATCATATCCTTCAAAGAGGTTAGAGGATTAAGACAAGGTGATCTTATCTTACCTTATTTATTTGCCATCCGCATGGAAATCCTTACTAGACTAATTAGAAACATGATCTCTTTAGGAAGAAATTTTAATTACCATCACCAAGGTAAGAGACAAGGTCTTTTTAGCATCTCATTTATAGGTTATCTTCTTTTTTTGTGGAGCTGATAATGGTTTCTTAACCACCTTAATAGAATCCTTAAATCATTTCTTCAAGCTTGCTGGCCTCCATATTAATAAGAGTAAGATGCTGCTTATATATTTTTATGATGTTAGGGACCAAATCAACTTACGAACTTCAATATCTGGCCATAAGCATAAAGATCTCCCCTTATAATACTTGGAAATACCCATTTCTGATAAAAGACTCACTGTAAAAAGTGACTCCCTCTTTTTGATGCTATCTACAAGAGAATTGGCTATTGGATAAACAAGTATCTTCTTATGTAGGGAGAATCTAATTGATTTCCTCTATTCTTAGTAACCTTCATACTTATTGGTTATAACACTTGTCCCTTCCACAAAAGCTGACTAAGAAACTTGAGAGAATTATGAAGAATTACCTATGGTCTAGAACTTTTAGTAACCACTATGGTACTACAGTTAAGTGATCAAATATTTGCTACCCCTAACAAAGAGGAGGCTTTCAAATTAATTTAAAAAGAGTCCCAGAAAAAGTCCTCTTGGCTAAAAGGATATGGAAATTATTCATAAACCATGAGTCTTTATAGGTGAGATGGATAGACTCTTATATAAACAAAAACCGTAGCTTCTGGGTGATTAAATGCAAGTCTTCCTTCTCATAGACCTTAAATTAGATAATTAGACTGAGAAACTTCACGTCTCTTGTGATAAAATCATAGTCAGGAATGGATGTAAAACTATATTCCAGTTTGATAATTGGTGTAATTTAGGCCTTTTATTCACACTTCAAGGTCTTGATCATTTAAGGCTCCTTATCCTTTAGAAAGTTAAAGTCAACTCTATCATAGAATAATGGGAATGATTTTGTTAGTTTAGATGTTTCTCACTAATAATGGAACTTCTTCCAGCTATTTTCCTAATCAATTTGAAGTGGATAAACCTCATTTGATTCACCATGGGTTCACTAATGAGTCATGTTTACACCCAATCAGACCTCCTGGTGGTCACATGTCTTAGTGGAAACTAGTTTGGCTTCCTAATTGTTGCCCCAAAGCTTTATTTATTATGTGGATAATAATTAAACAAAAGGTTGTAAATGATGGATAAGATGACGGGTTTCCACCTCCCAGATAACATATGGAAATTTACAACCAGGCCTTTGAGAACCTTAATTATCTGTTTTTGCATGGTAACTTCTCTGCTTTTTTATGGTATGATGAGTTGGAGTTATGCAAGCTGAAAATCCTTATTTAAGATTGGCTTCATTTTATTGCTTGAAAGTGACAACAAATTTTAAATTGGTGATCATTTATGGCACATATGCTTACAGCGAGAAAGACATTTAAGAGTGTTCCAAGATAAGCAGTTTTCAATCCATGAATTCACTTGAAACGCGCTACATTAAATCAGACATTTCATCCTGATATATAATGTTAAGCCTCACCAAGTTCAATTCTTGCTTCAAACTTGGTTGTTAGAACTTAGTAATCTTTAGTCTTACATTTCTTATTCATGGTCTTTTGCTAGTAGTTTAAATGGTTGACATTAAGTGCATTGCTTTTTGATAATCTCTTATGTGCTGGCTAGCTAAATTGGCCAGTTTTAGTTTTGTTTCAACAACAAATTGTTGTTGGATTTGTATATAATTTTTATACCAATATTATGTCTTAATAAATTCTTTCATTTTCTTAAAATCTTGCTTAATTGAAACAACAATTTTTTAAATAATATATGTGTATAAATTGACCTAGTTCTTTTAATTTAATAGATTAAATCTAAAAATTGAAGATTTTATTCGTGAATTGAGTCTAAGTTTTAAAAATTAATTTTAAATTTATAAAACTATTAAAATTAGTTTTATTCAATATTTATAAATAATTATAATAATTATTCAAATATTTATTTTAACTTATCTAGCATTCATATAATATTGTAATATTTAAACTTTACATAACAATAAAATTTTATAATTATTTTTCTAATCTAATTTTTTATAAATTTAATTAATATTTTACATATAATATTGGAAAAGATTATTTTTATTTAAATTGTTTATAGATTTATTTTATTTTAAAAATAATTTAGATTTTATATAATTACTAAAAAGTTTAAAAATATGAGGTTAAATTTAAAATTTTTATAGTTGATGAGGTTATTTTATGAGTAATACAGACTTCAACTCATCCCAACCAAACTGTGATTATGTGAACTTAAATTCTTGATAGGAATGCCATTCAACAACAAGACTTGTCGAAAAGCTAAGTTCTATAGATTCAAACCTGTAAAACTGTTTAGAACTAACCTTTGTAAGTACACGAGGACACGTGAAGACATAGGTAAATTGGTGCATCGACTATTTGGAACTAACCGGCATTAAACTCTTCCTTGTCTGGCTTGGAAGTTGATTTATCAAAATTCCTCCCGGAGTCCACAGCCACATTGTAAACAAAGAACCATGCAACAACCAAAAAGAAAAGGAAGTTGATAAAGCTTAAGATAGCGTAGAAGGCATAATACTTGTCCAAATGTGATTGATTAAGATTGTCTGAAATCCACCCTCCATGACCATGCTTGTTTGTGATATTGGAAACAGTTGTGAGCAGAAAACTGCTGAGGAAATTCCCAATTCCCAGGCTACTAGTGAAGTATGAAGTTCCAAGGCTCTTCATTCCTTCTGGGGCTTGGTCGTAGAAAAACTCTATCTTCGCAACTTCTACGAAAGAATCTGCAATTCCCGTCAAAGCAAACTGAGGGACAAGAATAAAAATGCTAAGAGGGACCGTACCACCCTTGGGAGTGTTGTGTTCTTTAGCTGCACTAAGCCTCTTCTTTTCGGTTAGGCAAGCAGTGATCATAACTATGATTTGCAAAACAATGCCAATCCCCATTCTTTGCAGCAGAGTAATCCCTCTTGGGTTTTTGGTGTAACGTCTAACAAATGGCACAAAGAAAAGATCATATAAGACAACGCTGATCATCATGAAGATAGTAACAAATGCCGTAAGGCTCGCTGCAGGTATAGAGAAGTACGTTCCCATGCTCCGATCTAAGGTGGTGCCTTGTTTGATGAAGAGTGTGTGTACTTGAGCTAGCATGGTGCTTGGTATGCATGTGGCTACTAAAATTGGAAGCATTTTAACCATTTGCTTAGTTTCTTCGACTTGGGTCACTGGGCATAGCATCCATGGTGAGCCTGACCCAGTCTTCACAGCAGCTTTGTCAAAGAATCTGCAGACAAGGCATGAGGATTGGATACTCAGAGAGTTATCAACCAAATTGTTTATGATGCTAAATATAATCTGTTCACTGTTAAGACATTAGCAAAGGATAAACACATTCACAAATGGTTTCTAGCTTTAGGACCTGCAGATAAAGTTAAGAATCAAACCTTAAAGAAGGGGTGTGATCAATTCTGAATTTTCCTGATCTTGATATGTCCTCCCAGCTAAGTTCATGCAGCTCTTTAGGATCATCGGGAACTTTAACTTTCCACTTTCTGAAGGTTGCCGCAAGCACTTGAGATATCCTGGTGAATGGACTGCCTGCAGACAACTTGTGTCTGTACAATGGTGTACCCACCACAAACACTATTATCGAAATTGCTAATCCCAGTGTCGGAAGGGCATAACCAACAGGCCAACCTACTTTATCTTGAATATACACCAAGATTGTGTTTGAGAATAACGTGCCAAAGAAAATGCTAAACATCCACCAATTAAAGAAGGATAGCTTCTGGAACCTCTCCTTAGGTTCAAAATCATCAAATTGGTCTGCCCCCAGGGTGGATATGTTAGGCTTGGTTCCACCAGTACCGATTGCAACTATGTACAATGCAGTGTAGTATATGCCCTTCTGGAAAGAGGAGGCGTTTTTGCCGCAATCCACCTTGTCTTTTATATGATTATCGCAGGATGGTGGCCTCAGCACAGCCACTGAAACAGACAGTGTTAACAAGCACATACCCTGTTTAGTTGTCACAAGTCAGAACCAATTGGTTGGAGTTTTGAAGACATTGACAGTAACTCTGTATCGCGTATATTGAAATTTTTTCTATTATGTGTATACTCCGCAAAATGAATCTGCCTGAACACATTTATCTGATGTGGTCTTTGTGGATTCGGCATGAGTACTTCAAATCCTTCCAGTTGTGCATAATTTCCCCCCAAACTCTAGGTTAGCATAATCGAAAAGAAACTCTTTCTCAGGTCCAAGTACCCCAATGATCAGCAATTGGCACAATGTACGTGCAAGTAAGATTATTGCAGTTACGAATTAAACTGACAGATGCCAAGTTGTTTAGTCATACAGTGTGTGATGATTTCTTAGTTTGCTTAAAATTCTGCCTCTCCGTTTCTGGGACTTGAACGCTCAAAAAAGCAGTATTCAGGAGGGTCTAACATAGGTTTTCCAAGTGTACTACAAGGTGTCTTGCTTAGTTTCTCCGAATGATTGACCACATAGGGCACAAGTTTTTAACTTACTGTTACTGTAGTCTTACTCTGCCACCAAATCGACGTTAAATATCGCTAGTTATACAACCCATAAGAATTCATGAAAAGATGAAAGATTATTTCTGCAGAGAATGGAATATTAATTTTACCGCAAGATAGATAGCTGATGCAGAGATAAAGGTCCAGTATCGACCGAAGTGAGCTTCTGCAACATAAGCGCCTAATATGGGCAACATCCACACTGTGCCGAGCCAGTTGGTGACATTGTTCGAAGCTGTTACAGTACCTTCGTGAAGCCTTGTGGTCAAATATATAAAAAGGTTTGTTGCTATCCCATAATAAGCCAGCCTCTCAAACACTTCATACCCTACGACACATATATACGAAAGAGAAATGAGTTAGAAAACAAAACATCTAATGTACATTACGGTTTCATATCCCTGAAAATGCGAACTATACCTGTGTTATGGAGATAATTCAGATTTTACGATGATAATTTGTTTTTCATTAGCACAACTATCATGCATGCCTAGTATTGTGAATGGACATACATTGATCATAAACAACCCACCAACGATGAAGAAACAAGCTTTCCATCTCCCAGTTTTTGATCTTAAAACAGGCCTTCCCTTGAGATCCACAGTCCCATCTTCTGTGTAATCATCTGTCTCATGAAGAGGACCTTTCCCTTCTACTCTTTCCATCAGAGTAAATAGATTCACTTTCAACCTGGAAGCTTACTCGAGGAACATGGAAAACTGAGTTTTTAACATAGGTTGTCAGGGCAACTTAGGTAAGAGCTTTTCTTAACCGCACTATGTGTGCTCTTCTTCCTTGGCTGTTCTCCTTTGTTTTTACAACTAACTTTTGGCTTATTTTATGTAAACCAAATACCTAACTATCTGGTCTACTACCTTCCAGTTATCTGAAAACACCAACACATAGGCATTGAAATTAGAGCATGTGTGGCGGCAGTCTCTAAAGAAACATAAAGGGTAAGCTACATGCATAGAAACTGTCACCCAATAAACCATAAATAATTGCTAACCTGTTTATAATATCCGTACATATCTATTGTGCTGGCTAGTTAATAAGATATCATTGATAGATGAAGTAGAGGTTCTAGGAATGTATCTGCGTGAAACTTTCAATTGTCGACTCGTTTGGTGTTGAGAAAATGGAGAATTAAGTGTAGAGAATGATGAATGAGGAAAAAAAAAAAGAGAAAATTTTTAGCAAGTTTTGGTCAATTGAGTGTAACATGTGATAAAAAAATTAAAAACGATTGTTTTGTTATTAAGATAATAATTACTGCTTATATGCTTACGATATATATTTGTAAATAAAAATTTTAATTAAAACAAATTTCCTCAAATAGTTTAACTTAAGTTAGCCTGATTCTCATAGGTCTTATAAGTCATATCTAGCTCAAAAGCTACTAAAAACTTGTAATTTTTGATAAGATTGATGTGCTTACATAGTTTGAAATATGATTGTATCTTAAATTATGGATCTCGTTGAGTTCTAAGACACGGTTTATAATATGGTCGTGTCTCAAATCGTATCCTTCTGTAGAAACACTTTTACGTATCAACATACTCGTGTTTTCAATTTTATTGATTTACCTATATATAACATGTTGTCTGTGATACGATCGTGTTTTAAAACTTTGTCCTTTTACATAAACATCTCCCTCATACTAACATGTTTATATTTGCAATTCGCAGTTTCTCCTCTAATTTTTAAAATAAAATACTAAGTGAATCATACCTGTATGTTAGGCAGAATTTCTGCAAGAAAATCTATTTATGTCTTGAAATTACAAAATTGCGTATATGTATGAATATTGAATCATTCATTCAAAGTTTCGGTCGTATTACCATGCTGACAATATATTGTTTTTCTCTCTTCCTATACCTTCTTCCTGGTGCAATCAACAATATTCATAACGGAAACAATTCAGGTTCAGAAATATATATACAGGCAAACTAATCACAAGAATCGAAACAAAACAGACCTGTTGAAGCGCAGAATCGCTAACTGATCTTCTTTTCACAAAATCTTTTTTACGCAAATCTTTTTTTCACCCACATCCTTCTGCCGTGTAACTTTAATTATTTATGTAATCCTTATTTTTTGGTGGGCAGAAAGAACAAATAATGTGTTTTCTAGAGAGTTTCTATTTTCTTTGTTTTCTAACGTAGTGTATGGCTGCTGTCTCCACTAGGGGAGGTAGATGACAAAACAAAAAAATCCTGTCCATCTGCATATTTGGTTGCTGTCCCAAGTAATTTTTGTTATGTTCCCGGATGACAAAAACAGAATTTTTTGTTCCTTCCAAAACTGAAGGACAAAATTTATTGTCTCCGTTTCCGAAACAAAACACATAAGAAACTTCTAGAAATACCCCTCCTTCCACATAAGTAAATTTTTTATTCTTAATTATATTATTAAACCCATTATTATTATTATTATTATTATTATTATTATTATTATTATACGAAATTAATTATCTCATTATTATTATTATTATTATTATTATCATCATCATCATCATCATCATCATCATAATCATTATTATTATATTATTATTGTTATTGTTATTATTATTATTAATTATTGTTATAAATTTTGTACTTATTATTATTATTATAAATTTTGTATTAATTATTATTATAAGTTTTGTACTTATTATTATTATTATTATTAATTTTATTATACGAAATTATTATTATTATTATTCTTGTTGTTGTTGTTGTTATTATTATTATTATTATTAATTTATAATTATTTTATTATTATTATTATTATTATTAATTTTATTATATGAAATTAATTATCTTATTATTATTATTATTATTATTAATTTATTATTATTTTATATAGTATCTTGGAATGTTTTCCAGGTCAGCGTTCTTTCGTTCGTTCTCGTCGTTTAGGATGTTTTTTTAAAAACTTTTTTTTGTAAATGTTCCTTTTTTCTTTTTTTTCCTTATTTTTTCACTAAGTAAGTAAACTATTATTATTATTATTATTATTAATTTTTTACTTATTATTATTATTATTGTACGAAATTAATTTCTTAATGTTATTGTTATTATTATTATTATTTGTTAACTTTTTTACTAATACAAATCATTCATTTTAAAATAATCAATGAATTACATATTTTCAATCATATTATACTACAGGGGTATTTTAGTCATTAACACTGTTTTTATATTTTATCAACTGCAACCAAACATATTTCTGTTCTCGAGACGAATACAATTTTATCTGTTTGTCCATCACAATCAAACACCTCATTGTCTCCAATTTTTGTTATGTTCTGTCTCTAAATTTTTGTTTCGTCCCGTCTTAGCATATAGATCACAATAACCATACGTAGCTTAAAAGACAAGTCGAGGCTTTTTACAAACTATCACATTCTATTAATGTTTTAAAAAGGTTATAAATTAAACCTATAATATAAAATATTTAACGTTTAAAAGGTATAACTGATATTATATTATTAGCTATATATTAAATAAAATTAAATAATTCAGAATATTATTGAAAGAGATTATCCTAATCTATCGAAAAATTTTAAACTAGTTTATTTATTTTAGTTTATAAGAACTTATTAATTAATAAATTTTAAATAATTAATTAATAAATTGATAAATTTTTAACAAAAAGAGTTATGAAAATAGATTGAATCAAAAAAGTTAAAAACTAAATTAAAAAATTAGACAGATAAAAGTTTTTACATTTAATAACCATATATTCTTTTATTATTATTTAAAAAATTATATTGGGTCATAGTTATTCGGCCTCAAGTGTATTGAACATGTGTATGTTACATGAAAGTCCAGTTAGTTCGGTTCAAACCAACGACAACCTTAAACAATTCATACTTTGAAGCAGGACAAATAGAAGAATTATTAATTATTAGTTAAAATCACAATATTAAAAAATACAATTGATATTAGGCTACTGGAATATTAAGTTTCAAGGTTTAATTTTGGTTAAGAATGCTGAAATTTCATATTTGTGTAGCTGAAATTTTAATGTTTGATTAGTGAAAATTTAAGATTAAGGTTTTAAGGTTTAGTATGTCTAAACTATAAGATTTAGTATAGCCCCACAGGAAGGCACAAAACGATACTCCCTTATATTTAAAATAAAAGTAGATTTTAATTATTTAAAATAAGTGTTTTCGTGATTTTTCGTATATGTTTATGATTTTATTTTTAAAATTACCCTTTAATTTCTCTCACATCTTAATTACATAAATTATATTTTTAAAGTATTTTAACATGTAATTAATAAAAATATATTAAATATTTCATTAACTTTCTTAATAAGTTTACATTTCTTTAAAATAATATTTATTTTGAACAAGAGAAAGTATTATTTTGTTAAATTAAAAAAAAAACGGACCAAGCCTTTTCGGACCGTTTCTAGCCTGTCGGGCCACCGGAAAGTACATTAAGCTTGTTTCCCAAGCCAAGCACCACACGCGCGTTCCAGAAGAAATCGGTTAGCTTTTTTATGTACTCCTTTTCTTTTGGTCTCAAGACTTGACGACGACGAAGCCAAAGCGATAAATCTTCTGATCAAATCTACACAACTTGGCAATGGCGAACGACAAGTCGGTGATGGCGGTGATTAGGGCAGTGCGACCGGCTTTTAGAAACGATCACGACAGGGTTGCTTTCACTGTTCACGCCACTTTCTTCGCCTCTGGTTACTTTCTCACCGCCACCGGACCTCAGGCTTCCTCCGACAACGCCCTCTCCTCTCCGTCCACGGGTATACCATTCCCCAGTTCTCTCTATCTTGCGCTCACACACTTCAGTTCACACACTTACTGTCACTTACATAGTTTTAGTGAATCCTTTTGCTTATTGAAAATAGTGAATTTGTATTGTAGAAGAGGTAGGGATTGAACACTGGAATGAGCTTGATGGTGAATATGCTTTTGTGTATGCAAACCCTAAAAAGAGCGGGAAGAAGGTGTTGGTTAAATGTTTGGCGATGAATGATAAGCTGCTGGTTGATGCTTTGGCTGATGGGGCCTCAGAACCTGTTCATCTCGAAATTGAGTATGGTTTTTGTGCTCAATTTGTTTCTGGTTTTGGTGACTTTTGTGTTCTTTCCAAATCCTGGTTTTGATTGTGGGTTATGATTGTTGCAGTGTTAAGCACTTTGTTGGGGAGAGTGGAAGCAGTAATTACTCTGCGCAGTTTAAGAATTTGGACAAACTTGTTAAGAATCTGGATGATCATGTTTTGTCTAGATTGGATGGATCGCCTTCGAAAGCTACTTCATCAAGCAAATCTTCAAAGTAATTATATATATATATAATTGTTTGATGTTTATGGAATTGGATTTTGCTTGAAGGTTTGGTGAACTTACTGATTCATACAAGCTAGAGGAAGAAGTTTGAAGTCATATTTACATAGAAACAATACAAAAGAAAAACATCTTGACTCCCACTTAACCCTGATTAGGAGAAAACTTTTTCCCATCGAAAAGTTTGTCATGATTGTAGCTTCTGTACTGTAACATTTAACTATATCTTGTTACTTTTTTGCTTCTCCCCAGATGAAAATTGTGTTTTTAAGTTAATGCTGGAAAAATGTGCTTTAGGTGAGATAGACAGGCGATAGCTTTGTGCCTTATGTATGCAGATTGTAGGTTCCTGCTCCTTTTGTAGCTCCGGAGTGGGGGCATACATGATGCTTGAATAGGTCACCGCTTCCGAATCGCACACACTTTTTGTTGTCTTTTGCTGTTGTTATCAAGTTTGTTGAAGGAAAGATTATTTATCTGTGATTCTGCATGCGGTTGGTCTCCTGTGGTTCTACTTCCTATGGATTTTCTTTTAATGTGCTTTGCAGCTCAGAAATGCATGATCGTTCAAGACATGATGCTGATGATCTGGGAGTTGATTTTCGTCATCCTACAGAACCTCATATTCATCCTTCTGGGTTAGTAGTTATCTCTTCATTCTTTCTCTCCTTTTCGTTTTTTTTTTTTAAATTGCATGACACAAAATTTATTGTGCTGATCGTGAGTTCAATGCTTCTTACCTGCTGTTAGTGTTGTATGTGATAAAAGTTTTGCAGTCATAGTTTTTGTTTTCTTCTTGTGTGTTTCTTAACATTTCTTATTTTCTTTTTGAGAAGAAACTGATCGTAATATGAAAATTTCATAAGTTGATGCTACATAATACATAGAATGTCCACAATTCAAAGTGGAATTGAATTTAATGTACCTAAATCCACTTTTATCAGTAAGGCTATGCTTGAAGCGAATGTATTTGGTGTTGAGGAACTCTTTTCTTTTTCAATTTTCCTTTTTATTTCTGGGTGGCGTGAATCTCCTTCAATTCTAAATTTCATTTTAGTGTATGAGAGTTCACATGATTGATTGGTTGCTTGCTTTCCAGAATTGTATATCCTCCTGTTAATCCCATTGGTGGTAGTGATCTTTTTCCTGGGCCTGGTGCTGGGGTGTATCCAACCAGGTAATTTACATCTGAAGTTTCAATATGTCACGGTTTTTTTTTTTGGGTCTCGTGATTCCTTTTCTTAGTTCATTCTAAATGTCAATGTTGCGACTATTTTCCAGGGGTGATTTTGGATCTGGTGGAAGCATGCTTTTGGGTTTGTATCTCTGAACTTATTGCCAAATAAGGATGTCTTAAGTTACTGCTACAGAAATAGACTAGCTAAGAAGAAAGCTTAGAACTTGCCTTTTCTTGAAGCAACTGACTTTTTATTTCTGCAAGCAGGGCCTAATGATCCTCGTTGGTTTGATGGAATGCGTGGAGATCCTGGTTTCCCTGGAAGAGGACTGTGAGTAGAATTTTTGTTTCTTTTATCTGTAACTATCGGTTGCAATGAAACTAATTGATTAATTTCATTTGTTTGAAGCAGAGGTGTTCCTCCAGGTGCTCGTTTCGACCCCTATGGGCCACCTAGAGTTCCTGGTTTTGAGCCTGATCGATTTACCAGGTGGGTTTGATTTAAGTTTTGAATGTAAACACACAAGAGCAACTTTATCCATGCTAGGAAATCAAATGCCATTAGACAGATCTGAAATTTCTGGATTAGTAATTTCGTGTTAGAATCAGTTTTGAGATATGACAGTTTCACCATCAAAGGTTTTCAGTTTCACATATTCCGCAATGTGATCCTTGCAGAGACCCGAGAAGACCAGGGCGTGGGACTCATCCAGACCTCGAGCAACCTGGAGCCGATCACGATTTCATTTAGGCAGATAGCTAGTTTGTTTTCAGATGCTTCTATTTTCAGTCCTTTTTTGGCTTTCTTTGCCCCTACCTGAAGAAATGAGAATGCTAGGATACTGCACATGCAACTCGAAATGATGTGAAGATGTACTAGCTGCTGATATTTCTTTAAGCTTTATACCAAAAGATGTGTATAAATCAAGAATACCATTTTGTGGTTGCATTAGTTTTTTCTTTTAATCTGGATCACCAAGCGTTTTTAAATTTGAATGGACATTGTGCGCTTTGATTCAGCTATGACTTTGTAAACTTACCAGTTCAACAAAGAACTTAAAAGTGATCATGGTCCGTATCAAAGTAAGCTTCCAGGAGCTGGTGGGAAGTCGACCGACCCCGTCAGGCATGTTAGATATATCTTAATGAGATTAAAAAAAACACATCCTTTAAAAACGTCAAGGTACGTGAAAAATAATGTTTCACTTTAGGTCTAAACTTCATTGGAGTACACATGAAATTGATCTCTCTTTTGTTCCAAGCAACGTATCTGTAACCTCGATGTGAAATGAGTGTGCTAGGGGTTAGGCTTGGCAATGGGGTTAGCAATGCGTCGGAATAGTAATGGGTTGGATTAGACCGTAAGGAGTTGGTTTAGTAATGGGTCAGATAAGACTGTAAGGCGTAGGTTTAGTAATAAGTAAGACTAAGTCAAAAGGGGTAGATTGGGTAACAAGTTAGATTGGATTTGCATTTGATATTTAATTTGAATCGAACTTATTCCAATCATGACAAACAAGTCAGCTAGGTCGAAAGGGATAGATTCGGCAATAAGCTAAATTAGGTTTGCCTTCCATTTGAATTTGATCGAATCATCACAAAATGAGATTCGAATAAACTGATTTTGTTTTAATGTAATTTATTAAAATAATGTCACTCAGACTATTAAAACTTGAGTTGGTTATAAAATTTAATTATTAAAAAATTCAACCGATTCGACCGCTTAAACTATAAAAATCTTGTATCGTTTAATTTTCTTGCTCGTTTTTTTTTTTATTTTTTGATTTATTTTAACAGCTCTTGTTATGAAAAACGATCAATTTATTAATTAATTGATCAATTTGTGTACATTAATAAGTTCTGATAAACTAAAATAAATCAATTTCATCTTTCTTAATTGAACTTCAAATTCTGACCAATGTTGCGAATACTGTATAGAACTTAGTGCCGGATTGGGTTCTGGTACGGTACTGTATTGGTATCGGTCAATATCGGGTGTCGTTTCGAATAATTTTTTAAATTTATGAAATATTTCCATAATTTTTTTAGAAATTGCAAAATAGTTCACTGTCATATTGTACAGTTGTACTGTATAGTTTATAAGTTTACATCAACCATGTTTCCAAAAATATAATAATAAATAATAACCATAATTAATATGAAATAAAAATAATTTTCAAATATTTCACATATAGATAATAACCACAATTAATATGAAAAAAGACAATTATCATCATACAAATATAAAATTAAGAACAATATAAAGTATTTAAAATATTACAATTTCATCATATAATAAATAATAATTACATTAAAACATCCAATAAAAAGAATAATAAATATCCTCAATTCTCAAACTATTACAATTTACAAAAAGAGTTCATAATGAGGAACCAACCAAGTAGAAGTGAAACCTGTAACAAAAGCATTTACAATTATATTACATATATAGAATTTAACGTATACATTAAATATAAGTAAAATTAAAAGAAGAGGAAAAACAAAAACCTGAAATTTCATTCAATCGTCTTATCATCATCATCATTAAAATTCAATGCACCAAATGACATGTCAATGCTTTCCCAACCAAGATTATCTTCCAAGTCATTCACATCTATCAAATCTGGTTTCTCAAAAACTCAATCCGTCGTAAGATCGATATTATCAATAGAAATTGGATCTGTTAAACTACTTGTACTATTAAGACTCCTAGTAAACAACAAAACTTAATTATTAGAAAATTACAAGAAAATACATCAAAATTAATAATGATAATAAAGTACTTTTTCCGAAGCTTTAAATTGTAACAAACAAATAACAAGTCATTTAATCTCTTGTGCTTCAATTTATTCTTTTTCTTTGAATGGATGAATTCAAATGTACTTCAGTTTTGTTCACAACCTATTGTACTCACACTTTGACTTAAAATCTAAATTGTAGACCTTTGCAATTCTGGAACACCACTTCAGAATTAATCCCACCAAGAAATTGTAAGTCGTAAGATAACAAAAGTTGTGTTACAAACAAAATAAAATGATAATTAATTTTCAACAAATAAGAAAAAGAAAACAATTAATACCTAGATAAAATTTTGCTCTTTGTTGAATAGCAATCGGCAATCCAAAATCTCTAGAATACTGCTTATAAAGCTCAATTTGTGAACTTAAGAGATCTTGCATCATCTTATGGCTAACAATTGTTGTAATAGTGAATAACATTCTTTTACTAACTTCAACTTTCACTGTAAAATCTAGTCTGAAATATACATTAGGATTTAAAAACACCCTAGCTGTAAACAATAGAAAAGAAAGTTATATTTCTCATCTCTCATTGATGATTGTAAGATACGATGTATACAAAGAAGGCCTATGTTTTAGATTGACCTTGATTGTTTCCCTCGCCCTTTCCATGACATCCAAAAAATAGCCCATTGTTGACTTTTTTTTACTATTAGCCAATCGAAGCACCCTCACGAAAGGCTTACAAACTCGAATAACAAATTGACATTGAGACCAAAATTCTCTATCTTCCAGTATAATATTGGAAACCTCTAATCCAGCATTAGACCTAGTATGTTGAGATGCAATCTACTTATCACTTGTAAACATTTGTCTTAGCTCTTTCTTCATCGAAATAAAAGACCGAAGTGATAAGAAATTCGTTGCAAATCTTGTCACACCAAGATGACACAAATTCCTACCATTAGTAAATTCCTTTCTTAGTAAATTCAACACTCATATACGATTATAGATGAACTTGGTCACCTTTTTAGCTTTCTGCATAATCTCATCAATAATAGGAAAATACCTAAGATCCACTGTATTCTCCAGCATTAGGTTAATGCAATGTGTAGCACAAGGAGTCCAAAAAAAAAGAATTATACCTATTCTGTAACCTTCTTCCTACTGCTTTATAAGTAGAATCATTGTCAGTAATAAATTGAACAATATTTTTTGGCCCCACTTCATTCACAACTTCATCAAATATCTTAAATAAAGTATTAGTATTTCTAATAAGGCCATATGCATCAATAAACCTTAAAAACATTGAGTCATTTACATAATAAACTAAAAAGTTAATAATAAGCTCTTGTCTCCTATTTGTTAAACCATCACACATGATTGAACACCCAAAAGTAGTTGAATTCATGCTTCTTTCAACCAAATAACTTTTAACTTCAGTAACTGAACAACTCAAAAGTTAACCTCTTAAGTCATCGATCGAAGAAGCTTTGTATCATAGACCATAAGAGGTTATTGCATCTACCATAAGTTGATAATAATAAGACTCAGAAGCATTAAATGATGAACTTGTATCATACTACCATCTAGCTACTGTCATATCGACATTGTGAGTCATATCTCTTGATTGCATTGCACTACGAATTAAAGGTTGGGAACTAAGAGTTATTTGTGGTGCAAAAAAACTACTCACTTACCTTCTTTTTTTCCTTACATTAGGTTCAGGTGTAACATTTACTTCTTCCTGGGCCTGGGATGGAGCACTACCACTACCACTACCATCTTCAACATTTCCACAATCAACACGAAAAGCAGCAAATGAACTTCCACTAATAATTTCAAAATTCAACCTTTCCCTTTTATCTTTCTCATGTTGATATTCTTTAAGCAATGTTTTCATTTGTCACTTCACATCACGACTTACTTTTTACAAGGTTCTACATCTCCTTTAACCTCAGCAAAATGCTTCTTTAATCGGGTGATTCCTTTACCTTTCAAATGTTTGTTACAAAATAAGTAAATTGTATGGTTCTTCGTACCTGGGACTAATGCAGCATGAGCCCAAACTGGATTATTGTATTTTCGCGAAGCAGCTTGATCAAGAGTACTTGAACTTCCTTCCATTAATCTGTAACAATAAATGAAGACATATATTAAAATCATACACAGTTCAATTCCATCTAAAACAATCCAATTTTATCTAACATAATTCATCAATAAGTCAAAAACCAATAATTAAAGTTTTCAACATACACAGTTACACAATACGCAGGTCCATCATATGTAATATAACTCACTTTGTAAGATTACCTCCCTAGATGACTAGCTAAGGTAGGACATTAGTTCTGTCACATATGATTGAAGTAACAAGATATATTAACTTATGATTAAACTGCACGCATAGTATGTTGAATGTTAAGCTTCACCATACTTTAATGACATACAATTCAATGAAGGAATACATATCGATTTCTCATAACAATGAATTCTCATGATAATGAAATAACTGATAGATGCATTAATTTTCAATTGATAACATTAAGTTCTGCCTAATCTACAAGCCTATGACATTTACTTAATCACTTTAATGACGTCTTACAGAAGCTCAAGTTTATCAACAATAAAAAAAAAGATGGAGCTTGACTATATTTCAAGGTATTGAATTTATTTAGATTGGATTTTGGAAATTAATAAAGAAGTTGAGATATCTTGTATAATATATACAACTAATAAGGAGTTTACTTTATTAAAAGATATCGTATAAAATATAAGATATTGTTTTTTCAGAAGTGAAATAATGCAACCATTATTTTATATAATTTACAATAGTCCTTCGAGAAAAAGACAAATTGAATGTCAAAACTTCAAACACTTCTTCAGGCAATGCTTTAAATTTAATATTTGAATTGAGGAAAATCCTTATCAATTCTTTATCTTAATTCTTTATTAAAGAAGATGGAGGAAATTTTAGTTAAATTTCATTAACACAAGTTATTAAAGTGTATTTATTTTAATTATATAATATTAGTTGAAGCTTTTTAACCATAAACTTTTGTCCTATCGATTTAACTTCCAATTTATTTTTTAAAACTTTAAAATTTAGTCAATTTGAACATATTTCATTGATTTCAAGTTGAATTAAACTAAAATTGTTTTAATATTAAAAAGTTTGTAAGGATAAAACGTGATGCGTTAATAAAAATCTAAAATTTTTCTATGTAAAATTTGAAAAAAGAAATTGCATTAGTTAATTTTTAAAGTTTTATAAAAATTTAAATAAGTATTTAATAAGGTAATTGATAGAGTACATATTTTGACATTCCTTATTTAGTTGTAATTATCCTTTAATAGAATATTTTAATAGGAAATCAGATCCTTTAATTTAGGCTATAGCGTCAATTTAGGATCTGCTCTAACCTCTTGTAAACGTGTATATATGCTCTTCATTGTGAATGAATAGAT
>JANZLC010000005.1:56956-69249 GCA_026413385.1 Erythroxylum gracilipes
CGTGCCGGAGTGGTTATCGGGCATGACTAGAAATCATGTGGGCTCTGCCCGCGCAGGTTCGAATCCTGCCGACCACGTTTTGGCGTTTTGCATAACATCTTTCCAACGTTTTGTGCCTCTGTCTCCTCAAGTCAAGCTTTCTCACTTTAACACGCAAACCTTTGCCTTTCCATCAAACTGACTTTTTTCCAAATACTTAGCAAAACCAAACAATGGGTGTGAACTGTGAACCCAAATCCACTTCGACGACCAAGTAAACGTCTCTTTAAGTAAACCCTTAAGTCTTCTTAAGTAACTCTTACCTTACTGTCTCCGTGGCTTTGACCTTCCTTGTCCATTTCTTATAGAAATTGTCACTACACTGCCAATGAGATGAGCTTACTTGCAAGCTTTTGTTACTAACAACAGATTACCAGACAAAGTTTCCTTAGTTTCTGCAACCTTTTTCCTCACCACAATACACCAATGTCATTCCCAGACAAAATTTCCTTAGTTTCTGTAACTTTTTTCTTACCAGAATCTTAGAAGATACCAGTTACCACATGCATGCACCTCTACGGAGACTAAAGGTAGAAAATTCTTACCTGTTCACCGTATGCAAATACAGAAGGATAAAGAGACCAACTTTGGTTTTTGTTTTAGTAAGAGAACCCACAGCCCTTCATTTTCTGAGTGTGCGTTGAAAACTTTTAGCTGTATTGGATAGATATTCATATATTTATCTGTTAAATAAATTCTTATGTAATAATTTTTAAATAATGTATTTCAGTTAAATTATTCAAAAAATTAATGGTTTAGAAATTGGAATAATTTAGTTGATAGATCAAACCATTTTTCATTCTTTAACCTTTGATAGTTGTATGTATTTATTGTAATTTTATTTATATAATTATTTAGCGTGTCAGTTTTATGTTTTTACTATTTAACTTGCATCACTCTTTTGTTGTCACATTTGCATGTGGGTCTACTGCAAATATCCTCTCTACTATGTAGGGGTAAAGCTGTGTACTATCAGACCTCCTCAGACCCGCTTTATTGCGAGACTTTGGATTGGGTGTAATGATGATGACGATGACCAATTTGAGTCGTAATATAAAAAAATAAATAATCTAAAACTTTAAAAATGATGATTAATTAGAAATATAAATAAGTTAAAGTTTATAAAAATTAATTGAATCGAGATCACTTAATTTTGAGTTCGTGACTCGTCACATACAACTTAGCAATTCATTTAATAAACACTTAATATAGATTAACGATGTCAAAAGGGTTCAAACCCGAGTCCGATCTGACCAATTGTCATCTATAATATTGACTTAAAAGTAGTAACGAAATGATTGACAGTGATGAATTTAATCCGATAAATATTTAAGATTTGTAGTTATGAATGTTTTATAAAAAACTTAACATTTAAGTATTTAAGTATTAAGAAATTATAGCACTAAAATCCAAGAAACTAATGGTTGAAGTATTTTTAACAGCTCTGTCCAAGAACTTGAACAACCCTAATAAAAACATAAAGAGAGAGTAATTTTATCAGAGGAGTCCTTTTCTACGTAATGAGGGAATTAATCTACACTAGCAATCAAACTTTGGCGTTCATGGACGTCAACTTCAAAACACCGAAATTCCATAGGAAATTTCCACCATTTCCTTAGTTGTTCCCAAGCTGGTCAGTAGAAAAGTATGCAACTTGAAAACGTGTGACACCATCTTTTTGTCTCTATCTCGAAAACACACCTCCATCTAGATGATCAAGCCAACCATTATAGATTTAGAGAAGTTGTATTAGCTTTTTACCATTAAGCTAACCTATCTTTTTCAGCTTTCTCTAAACTGTATATATAGCTCCCTCTCATATGTTATATATGTGCATGTCTCCTAAGAACTTGCTTTAAGCTCTTGTCTTTTGTCTTCTTCACAACAAAACAAAACATGGGTAGTACTAGTTCAAAGCCTCTTCTGCTTCTGTTGCTGCTCCTAGTAGGCGTCTTTGAATCCCAGAAACTTGCAGAAGCGAGAACAGCCTCATTTCTTCGTCAACAAGGTAAGAGCTACAAGAGAATTGTCTCTCAAGTTTCATTCTCGAAACTTCTTCCATCTCTGGGAGTTGTATGCAAGTGTTGTGATGGTACTGAGGATGACTGTACAGCAAAGTGGACCGGTTCTTGCCATAAGCTTCGGTGCCTTCCATGGAAGCTAAGCTAGATAGTGGTTTCAAGTTTCTTTTTCATTTTGACTTTTTTGCCCGTAAAACCACTTTGAGAGTATTCGTGTTGTACGAAAAATTTTGTAAGTATTATGATTCACATGATTGAAAGAGTGTGAAGTATAGATTCTTCAAGAGAATTCATCATATATATCAACCTAAAATTTTATGAATCTAAATTTTACATATAATTAATTTTATTCTTTATGTTAATTTTTTTTATGTGAGATAATTTGATTATAAATTTTTAAATTTTTTAAAAATTGAATTAAATTCAAGCGCATTTGTATATAAATATAAATATTTTCAATAATAACTAATTCCGAACTAATTGAATACTAGTATCTAAAATTTTTTGAATTAATTTACCATTTTCATAAAGAATGTAATTGACAACCCGGAGTTTGTGATTGGTTGTGAACTAATTATAATGCAAATTCCCATTTCTTTGGTTAATAAGATCTGAAAAGTTTATCAATTCCAAGAGTAAATATTTGTAGGTCATTTATGGTACGCAAGAAGGTAAACTACCTCCTTTTTTTGACTTTAATACAAGCTATTTAATGCCTCTAATTTTCATTGTTTTGATTCAGGACTTCCAGAGTTATCTATTTCTATTGTTATGATTCTTTCTTATATTTATCTAGATTTTGTATACATTAACACAAAAAAATTTATATATAAATTACTTAAATTTTATGTACCTTTTTGTTATAAAACAATTTTATTTATAAATTTTCAATATCTCTTCTTTGAAATAATTTTTTAGAAAAAATATAGAATATTTTTTTCTCAAATTATAATTACTGTTGAACTATTTGAATGACTCCGAGAATATTCATTATATAGTATATCCAAATTAATGAATTTCTATTTTTCCAACTTCGTCAACTTAACTATTTTTTTGAAACGGAAGAATCTGTTGTTGTTATCTTTTAATTTCTAATTCCTTAAAAAGTATGAAATAAAGGAGAAAGTAAAGTTGAGGATCCTGAGTTGTGTAGTAGGTCAAGAGAAGAAAGAGTATAAGAACATATCAGAAAACTAAGCGGAAGAATTCAATCTGAGGTTCAGGTCCCAGAGTAGGAGAAGACTGATTCATATCATTAATTACTTGCCAAAAAACAAGAGATTCCAATCAATAGCCAGCAATACTATAGCATGATTTCTACTTTTCTTGCTATATTTAAAATATACAATTAATTTACAACTAATTTTAAAGAATCCATCAAAATGAAGAAAGAAAAATTCTAAGTCAAATATGTAAGACACTGTCAATGTTCAATGCATAAGAAGGTTGCTTGATGGTCCCATTATTTGTATAAGTCCACTATTTTAAAATTCTTATGAAAAAATTAATTATCTGAAAGTAACTTCTTTATTTTTCATAAAAAAATGAGTTATAGCTAATAATAATTTTAATTTTAATTCGTTATTAAAACTAATTAACGTACTCAGTATACAAGGTTCTTCGAATTGCAAGGATCTGGGGAGGATTTTAATGTACACAACCTTTCTTTTGTATTTTTACAAAGAAGATATTTCCGTGACTTGAATTTGTGACCATAATCGTTATTAAGACTAATTAGATCAATTTAATTATAACTGATCTTAATTAATTTGATTATAATCTGATTAAAGAAAATTCTCAAAATTGAAGAACCTTAATTCCCAATAAAGCCCAATTCCTAATTTCTGCCAACCCTAATTCCCATTCAGGACAGTCAACTCCTTCCCTAATATGGTCATACTCTGTCTTGTTCTACCTGTAGACCTATGTCTTCATTCCAATGGACTAGCCCAAGAGATACGGAGCAAGAGAATGTGAACATTCCAAAGATATATCTTTGTTTCCTACTCTCAAACTTCAATTCTTTGTACAACGCCCTTGGGCATTTGGCTCGGCCCACGCTTTTATGGATATATTATATATGAGATGAATTCGTTCAGATGACATTTGCACCTGAGGATAAGTACAAGTTAATTAAATTTTAATTTAGATTTAAACTTTTTTTTATTTTTAAAATTTTAAACTCGGATTTAAACTTTACCATCCGATCCAAAATTTGAATATGTCAAATATACTATTTTTAAAATAACATCCTTTGTTCTTAAATTTAAAAAAAGGGTTCGAATCTAAACTACAATTTTTGAACTCATTCAAGAATTGAATCAAGCTCGGACTATTTTAGCAAGTCTACCGTTAGTAGATGCGTCTAGCAAGCCTAGTACATAAAAGTCAACATATCTAGTACATAAGATTTTTCGATATTTTGAAAGGGTTATAATGCACATAATATTCTCTTTATATATTTATAAAGAGGTTATTTTCGTAACTTAAATTGAATGCATTTGATGTCATTAAATTAGAGGCAATGGTTAATTCCAATTTCAGCTTGTCTCGACCCAAAATCAAGAAGTTGAACTCAATTTGATTAAGCTTTGGATTAAATTTAAGCTTTTTTGTTTTTTGATCGTCTGATTGTTTGCTAGGTCTAAAAACATATCTTTTTTAATTTAAAAATAAAAAATTAAGAAAGGGAAGAGTTGGGCAAGCCCATTATGAGGTTTTCAAGCAGAAGCAACTGCTTGGCTATTCAAAGAACCAGGCACAGGTTGACTGTTATTGTTTTTGTGTGTCACTCTGTGCTCGTCTCTATCTATCCATCTATTAAATTCAAAGAACTGAACATAAGGTAGTTGTTCTTATTTCCGTGTATCACCCTGTATCCGGTTTCATCCATCCATCTATTAAATGTTAATGATTGGATGGATGAAGATGAGTACAAGATAAATGTTAATAGATGGATGGATGAAGAAGCTACAGAGTAGCACACGAAATACAGGTAAATTGATTCTCAAAGAACCACCGAGTCTAATATCCTAACCATCAACGTTCTAGGGAGCTCATATGTCAAAAAAACAAAATTTGGTACATAGAATGTGTTGTGTTGCGTGGATGTCACGTGGTACAATGAACTTATGTTCACATTAAAAATATAAAATATATATTTTTAGTGTGATACACAATTGATAAGGACTTAATTTTATTAAAATTTTATTTTTATACTTTATAAAAGTTAAAATATTCAAACAAGACATATGTGATAAAAGGCATTAGAGAAACATATGAAATTGTATTGATTTGGAATCGTAGAGTTATTTTATTATATTTAATAATCTACATGTATTTTAAATCAATTATTGAGATAAATTAATTTTAAAAAGCTCAATTTTTTGAACATTTTTAATTTAGTGCTCAAGTTTTTTTAATTTTTCAATTGAGAGATTAATCTTTTAAAACTTTAACAATTTAGTTCAAGATATTAATTTTTACTGATGTGATTAATAAATACACATTTATGTGATATTTATTGGACATATCACATTATTAAAAATAACTTTTTAAACTAAAATTGTGAAGATTTTGAAAATTTGGTTACTCAACCGAAAAATTTTAAAACATGGCATCGAATTGAAAATAATTTTAAAATTTTGAACACTTTTTAATATATTTTTTAAAATTGTTTGATAAATTAACAGTTTAAAATTAAATAATAAAATTCACTTTAACTTATATTTATAAGATCATCTCATATTTACTTTTAATTCTGTCGTTCTTTAATTCATTAAAATGAAGACCAACTCGAATATAAAACTTTAAATTGATATTCACATGGAAACACAAACTCTATCAAATTAAATAACACTTTTAGATTACAGTCTTAACTTTGCCTTTTGACGTTCTCTTGATGAAACCATCAATGAATAATTGATTCCTCTACAAGGTGAAGTGATAACCATTTCTTAGGAACATTCTTTGTGTATTTTGTATTTAACCCCAAAGTCAATATCTATTAAAAACCCTTATCAATAAGTATGATAAAACCTTATGGATTAATACAATTGATCTCATATGGTACTGCAAAATTACCTAATTTTGTACTTAAATAAAATATATTAGATAAAAATTAGTAGCCATTTTCTAGAATTTTAAGTGGTTAAAAAGGGTTCTTTTAAAAGTGGACAACAATAACAACTCAATAAAATTCTCGTTGATACGTCAAATTTGAGAAAGTTCAATAGTATGCAACCTTATTTCTAATTAATAAAGAGACTGTTTCTGAGTGACCTACGTAAAAAAATGAAATAAAATTAGAATTTTAATAAAATGTAAATATTCGAATTGTAGATTAACAATTTTTTTATGAACCTGAGAATTATCAACTACTAGTTATTTGCAAAAAAAGGTTTGAGTTGGCCACTTAAAGTCTAATGTCCTTGAATAATAATCTGTTGCTTGAGTAAAACAAAAATAGGAATTCTCTTTTGTTCTTATCAAGTGTGCAATATTTGACTTGTAGTTCTGTTATTGTGCTCTTGACGTTTTATCCACTACCATGGTTTTGGTGACACAATTTCATCCATTAAATACATATAATATATTCATATAAATTATTTTATGAATTAACAATTTAAAATATGATCAATTAATATTTTAAAGTTTTAGCATATCTTTCATTTTTGCCCAACTATGTTTTTCAACTTATTTAACTAATTAAAGCATCCCTTTTATATTAATATAAACTTAATTATTACTAAATGCTTCCAAAACTAATAATGTCAATGGCTCAAGACCGAGCCAGAGCTCGAGCCCGAGCCCGGGTCGGGCCATTGTTTTTTCTTTTAAAATATAAAATAACGTCGTTTTTGTTGTTCCGATCGTGCCACAAGTCGGTCAACTCAACCCGTACTTGCCCTGACACTATTTTGGCACGTAATTTAGTCAACTCGAGCCAAAATAGAGCTAGGCTGAGCTAAAATTTATATCCCTATCCAAAACATGCATTAATTTATTTTCAGTTTATGAAATTAAATTGTTTACCTAAATATATTGATTATTTTAATATTATTGAAGGCTGGTCATTTCTTAAACTTAAATTAAGGGATAAAAGATATAAGCATTTCCTGCAGTTTTTTCAAATTTTTTAAAGATATTTTAAATTTTAAAAATTTTGAAGAATATCTTTTAAATTTTTAGTTTTTCAAAAATAATCTTTCTTTCAAACTTCGGTTAAAAATTAACAAAAAAACAGACTTGAAATAAACATTACACTTGTACCAATTAAACATTTTTTACACGACAATTCATTCAAATTCTTAAAATTGAATTGAATTATTCAAATTTGATTCAAACTAACAATTTATGATAATTATCTTAAATTATTAATTCAAATCAAATTTAATTTCTTTAGGTCAAGTTTAAAAATTAAGTTAAATTATTATATTGGTGATATTTGTTTAGTCTATGTTTGAAGTTTATATCAAGTGTGTTTTTTTTATTATTTAACCAAATTTTATGGGAATAAGTTTTTCTAAAACACTAAAAATTAAAAAAATCAAGAATTTTAAAAATCATAACATTTTTCTATAATTTTTTAATCCAAAAGAGATATTTATGTCTTTTACTTGAATCAAGAGTTAAATTCTTCCACTTTCATACAAATATTAGTTTAAAGCTGTAATCTTATTATAAAATCATCAATATCATCTTAAAGAGCAGCTAAAGAATAATTTAATTTCGTACCATTTGAATATGAACTTTGTGCAAACGACACACCGCATTTAGTCAGTTCGACAAGATAAAAAGATAAGGTCATAACCTCATTAAAAAGGGGCCAACGGTTCTCTTTTAGAAGTTGTAACGGTAGTTCGTGAGTCACTGATGGTACCATTTTAAAAAATATATATATTATATATATTATAAATAAATTATTTAAGGAATTAAAAACTAAAAAATTAAGTAAAACCCCTCAAATCACGGCTCAATACTTAAAGATTTTAGATTGATACGTAAACAAAAGCAATTTTAAGTAATTGACCAACTTTTATTAGTCAAAATCAGTTGTATATTTAAAAATGTTTGATAAAATTAATTATGTACATGTAAAATGACGCATGTTATGAAACAAAGTTAATGAAAAAATTGGATGTGTTAGAGAAATATGGAAAGACTGATCAAAGAAAGAGATGAACAAAGACGGATTGAGTTCAATTCGACAACTCAATCCGCTAATTACCAAACATGATTATTGGTTGTTTGATCTGGTCAAACAATTAAAGACATCTTAATCTTCCAAAAAATAACTAGTTAGTTATTTGCCAAACAAGATCAATGACTGGTTTGATTTTCTTTGTACTTGTCTTTTTTTGTGATTTGTGTATTTAATATTTACTATGTTTTATATGTTATGTATTATGTATTAGATTACATTTTTTATTATTTTATGCAGATGTATTTATTTATATTTTGTATTATTTATATTTTGTGTTATTTATGAGATTAATGGAAATGGCGTAGATTGGGTAGATTGGGTAACAAGTTAGATTGGATTTGCATTTGATATTAATTTGAATCGAACTTATTCCACCATTTCCTTAGTTGTTCCCAAGCTGATCAGTAGAAAAGTATGCAACTTGAAAACGTGTGACACCATCTTTTTGTCTCTATCTGGAAAACACACCTCCATCTAGATGATCAAGCCAACCATTATAGATTTAGAGAAGTTGTATTAGCTTTTTACCATTAAGCTAACCTATCTTTTTCAGCTTTCTCTAAACTGTATATATAGCTCCCTCTCATATGTTATATATGTGCATGTCTCCTAAGAACTTGCTTTAAGCTCTTGTCTTTTGTCTTCTTCACAACAAAACAAAACATGGGTAGTACTAGTTCAAAGCCTCTTCTGCTTCTGTTGCTGCTCCTAGTAGGCGTCTTTGAATCCCAGAAACTTGCAGAAGCGAGAACAGCCTCATTTCTTCGTCAACAAGGTAAGAGCTACAAGAGAATTGTCTCTCAAGTTTCATTCTCGAAACTTCTTCCATCTCTGGGAGTTGTATGCAAGTGTTGTGATGGGACTGAGGGTGAGTGTACAGCAAAGTGGACCGGTTCTTGCCATAAGCTTCGGTGCCTTCCATGGAAGCTAAGCTAGATAGTGGTTTCAGGTTTCTTTTTCATTTTGACTTGTTTACCAGTAAAACCACTTTGAGAGTAAAATTTTGTAAGTATTATGATTCACATGATTGAAAGAGTGTGAAGTATAGATTCTTCAAGAGAATTCATCATATACATCAACCTAAAATTTTATGAGTATGAATTTTATATATAATTTATTTTATTCTTTATGTTAATTTTCGTCGTGAGATAATTCGATTATAAATTTTTAATTTTTTTTAAAATCTGAGTTAAATTCAAGCGCGTTTTTATATAAATATAAATATTTTTAATACTAACTAATTCCGAACTAATTGAATACTAGTGTCCAAAATTTTTCAAATTAGTTTATCATTTTCACAAAAAATAGAATAAACAACTCAAAATTCCTTCGGGAGTTTGTGATTGGTTTTGAACTAACTATAATGCAAAATCGCATTTCTTTGGTTGATAAGATCCTAAAAGTTTATCGGTTCTAAGGGTATATATTTGTAGGTCATTTATGGCACGTAAGAAGAGCTCGTGCAGTAGCAAGCAACCACAGAAAAAAATCCTACTTCTAAAATTGAACTAAACTACCTTCTTTTTTGCATTTGATACAAGTCATTTAATGCCTCCAATTCTTATTGTTTTGATTAAGGACCTCGACAGTTATCTACTCTTTCTATTGTTATGCTTCTTCCTGATATTTATCCAAATTTTGTATTCATTATCAAAATATATATATATATATATATATATATATTACTTTATTTTTATGACCCTTTTTGATATAAAACAATTTTATTTATAAATTTTCAATATCTCTCCTTATAAATAATTTTATAGAAAAAATATAGAATAAAATTTTCTCAAATTATAATTAGTGTTGAACTATTTGAGTGACTCTGAGAATCATTATATAGTATATCCAAATTAATGAATTTCTATTTGTCGAATTTCGTCAACTTAATTATTTTTTAAAACGGAAGAACTTGCAGTTGCTATCATTTAGATGTGCATTGGATAAACCTCCGGATTTACACAATAGCCTGCAAATCATACCAAAAGGAAACTCCGCACTAGGCAAATTCTGTACGACAGGCTCGATCAAAAGAGCGTAAGTAGGAGGATTAGAATACATGACCTTTCGACTCTATGTCCTCCACTCCATCAACTCATCTACCCTCTAAGGGGCTTCGTCAACTTAACTATATTCATAAAAGATTCCAATAAAGTTTAGGAAAAAATTAAACCAATTTTAAATGAGCTCATATATAATTAAAAATATCTCTAAAATGTTTAGATATCCTTAAAAGCATGAAATAAAGGAGAAAGTAAAGTTGAGGATCCTGAGTTGTATAATAGGTCAAGAGAAGAAAGAGTATAAGAACATATCAGAAAATTAAGCAGAAGAAGAATTCAATCTGAGGTTCAGGTCCCAGAGTAGGAGAAGACTGATTCATATCATTAATTACTTGCCAGAAAACAAGAGATTCCAATCAATAGCCAGCAACACTATAGCATGATTTCTACTTTTCTTGGTATATTTAAAACATAAAATTAATTGACAACTAATTTTAAAGAATCCATCAAAATGAAGAAAGAAAAATTCTCAGTCAAATCTGTAAGACAATGTCAATGTTTAATGCATAAGAAGGTTGCTTGATGGTCGCATTATTTGTATAAGTCCACTATTTTAAAATTCTTCTGAAAAAATTAATTATCTGAAAGTAACTTCTTTATCTTTCATAGAAAAATGAGTTATAGCTAATAATGATTTTAATTTTAATTCGTTATTAAAACTAATAATATCAATGGGTAGGCCGGAGCTTCGCCGGGCCTATCCTTTTTTAAAAAATAAATATAAAATAACGTCATTTTTGTTGTTCTGGTCAAATAACGGGTTGGCTTAGCTCAATTCGTGCTCGGCCCGACCTCGATCGAGTAGAACCATTTTGACTTATGGCTTGGTCAATTCAGGTTAAAATCAGGCCAAATCAGGTTAAAATTGACAACCCTATCTAAAACATGCATCAATCTATTTTCCGTTTATGAAATTAAATTGTTTAGCTAAATATATCAATTATTTTAATATTATTGAAGGCTGGTCATTTCTTAAACTTAAATTAAGGGATAAAAGATATAAGCATTTCATGTAGTTTTCCAAAATTTTTAAAGATATCTTAATTTTTAAATTTTTTGAAAATTCTTTTTAATTTTTAGTTTTTCAAAAAGAATATTTCTTTCAAACTTCAATTAAAAATTAACAAAAAATGAACTTGAAATAAACATTACACTTGTACTAATTAAATATTTTTTACACGACAATTCATTCAAATTCTTAAAATTGAATTAAATTAATCAAATTCAACTCAAACTAATAATTTATTACAATTATCTTAAATTATTAATTCAAACCAAATTTAATTTCTTTGGGTCAAGTTTAAAACTTAAGTTAAATTATTATATCGGTGACATTTGTTTAGTCTTTGTATGAAGTTTAAATCAAGTGTGCTTTATTATTATTTTTTAACCAAATTTTATGGGAATAAGTTTTTCTAAGACATTAAAATTTAAAAAAATCAATAATTTTAAAAATTAGAACATTTTTCTATAATTTTGTAATCCACAAGAGATATTTATTTCTTTTACTTGAATCATGAGTTAAATTCTTCAACTTTCATACAAATATTAATTTTAAGATGTAATCTTATTAATATCATCTTATGAAAGTAACTTATAGTTAGTACTGACGTGACATTAACTTTATTTTTAAAATAAAAATAGGTTTTATTGTTATATAACAAATGAGATCAACTTACAAATAAAATTTATTATCTAAAAATTTATAAAGATAAGTCTCATTGTCACATAGAAAGTAAGATTTATTGTCTGAAATGTGTAAACAGTAGCTTCACTATCACGTGATTACGATACCTACTTTTTGATTAATTTTAAAAAATAATTATGTAATAGTAAGATTCATTTTTTATTTAAAAATATAAAAAATATTATATTAGTATTAATTAGTGATGGCAATGGGGCGGGTATGCCATCCCCGTACCGCCCCTTGAACCTGCCCCTACCCCCATACCTGCCCCCATCCCC
>JANZLC010000005.1:102292-123805 GCA_026413385.1 Erythroxylum gracilipes
GTTCAATGGGTTGTTCACTGGAGTCGGTTGTTTTGGCTTCGTGGGAGACGTTAAAATGAGGTTAGCTTCGACTTTTCTCTTCCCGTCCGACGGACCAGCGTCTCGGTACCTCACTTTTATCTTGGACAGCAATTTCCGTCTTTGTCCACTAAAGACGGGACTGAATTTCGCGCAGACAACAACCAAACAGCGTTTCGGACAGGACTTTTATGTCCTTGTCCACTGTCCGCAGGGTTGCGGACACTAACCATACGCAGGGCAAGAGAACAGATCCTCTGTCGGGTGCTACAACCCGACCCAAATGAAATCATCAGTCCCAAATTTATTGTTTTAATACTGTTTCAATTCATTTGGACACATAAATACATAGATGATATGGATTAAAACATGATTAAAATAGTAAAATTGGTACAGATAAAATTTGGCAAAATTAAATTTAGATTGAGCTGATGAGATCAAGAGAAACAGGTCATCTGTTAATCCACATAAATGTGTGGATGAGATGGATTAAAACAGAGTTAGAATAGTAAAACTGACATCGGTGATCACGTCTCCAACCTGACCTTCAAAGTCTGGCAAAATTAAACTCAGGTTGAACTAAAGAGATCAAAGGGAACGGGTCATTTGTTACACCAATCTTAGTTACTCCTATTCCATCACTAAATTAGATTACTGAGATTTGAATTTGTTTATTTGTTTATCATATAACTAAGTTTTTTAAGGGTTAATTCGAAATTTAGTGCCCCTCTTTAAAATAATGACATTTGATTTAAGTTAGGTATTTATTTAATTTTTAAAACAATATTGTTTTGTAAATTTAAGAAACTCAAGACTAAAACGACATAATTTCAAAAATGTAAATTAAAACAGTATCATCTTGAATATGTTCAAGTGAATTTAAATATTTAAAAATGACAATAACAATGAATTGGGTTGGGTTAGGTTAGGTTAGATTGGGCAATGTCCCTAATCGAGTTCAACTCATCCCCTTATAGTATTGCTTGAAATTGTTCAAATCGTCTAAAATAATGTCATTTTAATTTTGAATTTCTTAAATTTAAAGACAAAAATGACATCATCTTTAAAAAAAATAAAAAAATGTTGTTTTGATTTTTGTATTTAGATTAATTAAATTTTAATCAATTAATTTTAGGCTGAATCGAGAAATTTAGCCGAATTAGTTGATATTTTACCGATTCTAAGCTAGGGTTGGTCCATTGTTTCTCAACTTCAAACTGAGCAAAGCTTAACTTGATCCATGAGAACTGCCTTCTCAGCCTAATGGAAAATTTCTACTTCATTAGTCATTATCTATAAAAAGTTGAGTCCCAATCCGACTATTATCATATCTGAAGAGATGGTTGTTTCTTCACTTCGGGAACAGATCGTCTATTCCTGTTACATATTCTACTATGCTTCCAAGCCCTTTTATCCATCAATTCTCATTTATTTATTGCAACGGATGGATGAAAAGCTTAGAACAAAGTGAGAATAGAATAAACGAAACAGATGATCTATTCCCCTTCACTTCAATCTTTATCAAAGTAATCCAAATAGATCAAATTCTAAGGAGGACTCGACATAAATTGTCATTCAACTTAGGAGTGACAATTAGGTCCAACCAGGTCCAACCTCGAAGTTAATAGATTAGACCTGGGTTAATCGAGCTTCAAACCTAATTTTTTTAAAAAATCGAATCTTAAGTCAGAGTTTGAATCAGGCTATTCAAACTCGACCCTTATAAACAAAACAATATTGTTTTATATTTTTAATTTAAAAATTTTCTAGTAGATTATACTAAGTTACTAACGCCTAGGCATAGGTATAGGCGGCAATTTATTTTATAAAAATTTAATTACTTCACGTGAGAAAATGAAAAAATTGCTCAAGGATTATATTTCTCCAAAATTTTATAAAATACAAGATGCTCGTTGAATAATAAAAAAATTAATTTTCAATACTACACCTCATAATTTTCAAGGAACTAATTTTCCATAGTGTATAACATCAATTAAACTAAATTAACTATACTATTAACATTTAGCATTGGCATAAAATATTCAAATTTGTTTGAATTTTTTAAAATAAGTCTAGAAGCTCAAATTAAATTAAATTAAAGTTTATTAATTTTCAAAATTTTAAATTTTGAACTAAGTTGAATAACATTTCTCAAAATTAAAATTTGAGTTTGAGTTTGAGTTAATTGATTGAATTGTAACTAATTAATTCAATAATTTACATTTGTTACAATGGAGGAGTCCAAAAAAGCCGGCTTTGGCAGGCCCGTCGTAGTGAGGCTGAAAATAATATATTTTACATGAATTTCAATTGTAAAATAAAAGGGTAGCAATATATTAAAATAATATATGTTAAATTTTATTTTTTAATTATTCATGAAAAATGACTAAAAGTATATTAAAATTTGACTCTTAATTAAAATTTATAATCCATGAAAACATGACTAAATGTATATTAACTTTCATAAAAATATATAAATTTGACTTATAATTAAAATTTATAATTCATAAAAAATGACTAAAAATATATTAAAATTTTTAAAAATATATAACATATCATATAAGGTTAAGACTATGTTATTATTAGATTTTCTTATATTCTATATTTTAACGGGACTTTTATTAGAGTATTTTTATATAAATAACTATGTGGTGTTTTGGTGTTGTCATTAAATTTAAAAATATTAAATTAATACGAATAAAAAATTGATTTAAGATAAATCATCTTTTAAGAACTAATATTTTTTAATTATTTTGAAGGTATATTTATGAAATTAATTTCAAAAGGTAATATTTTATTTTTTCAATTTTTCTTAAAAGTTTTGAAGAAAATAAAATCTTTTAACCAATTTAATGTTTTATTAGTATTTGCTTTCTAAAATCTTACTTCAATTAGAATATAGAAATTTAATTTTAATCTCTTTAGTAATTAGGTTTATTTGGGTTTTAGTATATATTAACATCAAAATTAAGTTTTTTAGGAGTGGTCGAATTAATGGAGCAAAAAATATGGAGCTAAAAGGTCTTTTGTTCAAATTCTTTACCTATGTTTCTTTTGATCGAACCTGTTATACATAATTTACCTAATACAAAATATCTGATCGGTATAATTTACAGACTATTACATCAATTCAAAAATGTACCGAGTACACTTTTAAAAAAATAGCGACTTTTGTTCTCTGTTAAAAAAAAACATTAAAATTAACGTTTTTCACCTACCAATCCTAATTTTCATGTTGCGCGAAAATCGACGGTTTACGGTTGTTTCATTTCTATATCTCAACGGTCAAAAGTCATTCACAAGTTTGTTCTCTTTCAGAGTATCATTAGAAATCGAAAGTTCTGGTTCTCTTCTTCGGTTCGAAACTAAAGTCTCTGATCGTCGACAATTTGAGTCAATCGGCGGCGGATTTCAACACTCTAAATTGGTCTCCGTGTCGACTCTGGGTATACCATCGTGGAAGTCCTCCTCGAACTTGAGTTCACTCAAGTAGTTCACTGATCGGACCAATCGGCGCTGGTGATTGACCATGGCGACGGAGGAGGATGCGGCAACGGCGGAGTTCGCTTCACAGAAGAAGAAGAAAGAGCCTTCGGAATTGGAGAAGAGGTTCTTTTCTTTATTTATTTTTCTTCAATTAAGTTTGGTTAATTTGTATGAATTTGGTGACGACCATGGTTATTAGGAGAAAGAAAATTGTGCCTGGAAGTTTGATGAAAGCTGAGATGAGACCAGGTGGAGGTGATGCTGGACCGTCGGAAGGTGATCAGGTACTTTTTTGAATTCCTGAGTTGTTTTGTGCTCTTGGTATTTGATTGTTGTTATTATTCGAGTTTAAGTAGTGATTCATTTTACAGGTGATATATCATTGTACTGTTAGAACACTAGATGGGGTTGTTGTGCAGTCTACTAAATCAGAATACGGAGGTTAGTTTTCACTTATGGAATGCTAGTGGATGGTTAACTAGGATTAGTGAATTTTGCAGCTTTGAAATTATGAAAATGAAAATTCATTGAATGGAAAATTTTGTTGCGGTAGGGAAAGGTACACCAACAAGACAAGTTTTGGGGAAGAGTAAGATGTTACTTGGATTGCTGGAAGGCCTTCCTACAATGTTGAAGGGTGAAGTGGCAATGGTATTTGATTCTATCATTTGCAATTGAAATTATTGTTCGTGCTTGCAAGTGTGTGCAGTCTTGTATTTATCTTATTTTGTAGCTTTGGTAATGGGAAAGGCACACAGAAATGAATTGTGTAACCAGAGAGAATGAATTAAGATTCGTGACTTTGTTTGTTTGGGATTTTTCCTTTTGGTGATTATCCTGTGGGCGAAATTCTTGGTGGAGATTCTACAATTGAATGATTTTCATATGTTTGCTCTTGAAGTCTTGGCATTTTGAAAGCCAGTATATCTTTTCTTCCAGTTCAAGATGAAACCTCAAATGCATTACGGCGAGGATGATTGTCCTGTTTCTCCCCCCAGTAACTTTCCAAAGGATGATGAAGTTCACTTTGAGGTTGAGTTGATAGACTTCTCTAAAGTCAAGGCAAGACTCTTTTAAGCAATCTGGCATCATTTGTTCTAGTTTTTAAATATTTTCCTTCAACAATGCTTCTCATGGTGATTATTCTTCAGGTTGTCAGTGAGGATTTTGGGGTTACAAAGCAGGTAATGAGAATGTACTTAGTCATCGTATCACAATGCACACGTGTGTAATTAGAAAGTTATAGTGCAGGAAAAAAATTCACTCTTTGCTGTAACATTTCTGAATAATAAAGTTTTTCATTTATTAACTTTAACACATGTTATTTATACTTTGCTTATTACTGACTGTGAGCTTTGACACACTCCATTTCATATTGTTCTTTGTGAATTAGAATCATCTGTTCCGTGTAAACTTTTCAAGGGTTGACAATCATTATGTCTACTTTATATTAGGTATTACAAGATGGGCAGGGCTGGGAATCACCAAGGGAACCTTATGAAGTGAAAGCTTGGTAGATATTTATTCTCAATTCTCTGCTTGTGTTTATTCTGGACTTTTGAGACAATATGTACAGTTGTATTAAAAGCATGCCCTATTTTGAGGATTTTCAATTCTCTGTTTATGTTTGTTCTGGACTTTGAGACAATATTTACAGTTGTATTAAAAGCATGCCTTATTTACAGGATTTCCGCGAAGACAGGTGATGGCAAAGTAATCCTATCACGCAAACAAGAACCATATTTCTTTACATTTGGGAAGTCTGAGGTTGGTTATGTATTCCTCACTATAATTGTGTTTGCATTTTCTCTACTGTAAAATTTTTCTATCTGCTTCTCCTTGAATTGCTGTTGTGAGTGCCACTGTTAACAGCTGTGGGCATTTTCTTGCCCTTTTCTTCAGTGGCATCATAATCTAAACCTCTTGATGAAGTGGACACTATTTTTTCTTTGCCAGTCATGTAATGTCTCTCATTGTTGATATGTAATTAGGTACCAAAAGGTCTTGAAATGGGAATTGGAACCATGGCACAGAAGGAAAAGGCAGTTATATATGTTACTAGTCAGCACTTAACCCAATCTCCTCTTATGTCTATCGAGGCTGGATTTGATGAAGTTCATTTTGAAGTAGAGCTTGTCCATTTCATTCAGGTAAAAGGCAGGAGTTCCACCCTCTAGCCAATGCTAATCTTTTGGCCTTCATCTGTGTAAATGCATAGGGTGCTAGCCCTAGAATGTGTTCATTCCAAGGGATTCCATATGATTCTTTTGATACTAGTTCTGTTCTATGTTTTTTTTATTTTTAACTTAATCATATTGCTGGGTTCTGTTTCTCCTTGTTCTACTTATTCAAAGTCATTATGGTGCTGGATGAGGGTGCCATCAATGAATTAGTGTGCTGGATGGCTTTGTAGAGCTATTTAGGTGTATTAAAAAATTTGACATCCTTCGGTAGGTCTCCAAGGGCTTAGTTGGTTATTATGACTAATGCGTAGCACATGTAACTTCATGTGAATAAAATTTGCTTCTTTCCTTTGTGCCTGAGTTGAGGGGAAACCTTGGAATGTTCTACATTTTATGCTTGTGTTACTTATGTCAAATGTATTCACTTTGATAACAGTGGTTGCGATGGTGTGATGTAACTCTCTTGCTTAGTATTGACAGGTGCGTGACATGCTTGGAGATGGACGGCTGATTAAACGTCGTCTTCATGATGGAAAAGGTGTGAAACACAAATGCACGCGCATTTATATACATAGCTTCCGCATTCAAAAATTGTATGATTCAGTATAATATGGTTCTGTTAATTTTCTTAAAAATTAGGTGAGTTTCCCATGGATTGCCCTCTTCATGACAGTCTACTACGAGTCCACTACAAGGGCATGCTTCTTAATGAAGAAAAGACTGTTTTCTACGATACTAGATTTGATAATGATGGTCAACCTTTGGAGTTTAGTTCTGGAGAAGGGACTGTAAGTTCTACTCCCGCTTAAATTGACAAGCTCACTTTTTGTAACCTCATATTTGTGATGCTGAAGACTCTTATGTTGGTGAATTGGAATGTTTTCTTTGCACTGAAGGTCCCTGAAGGATTTGAAATGGCTGTTCGTTTAATGCTTCCTGGAGAGATAGCTCTTGTTACAAGCCCTCCTGATTATGCATATGACAAATTCCCAAGGTTTCAATTGGTCCTTACTGAACTTTGTCTGTTCATTTCTCAGTGAAAAAACTCAATAATTGTAAGCTTTGGATTGAATGGATATTTCAGTTTCTCCTATTTTCTTCAGTAACCATTTTTTTGAACTTATCAAACAAGTCCAGGCCACCTAATGTTCCTGAGGGTGCTCAAGTGCAATGGGAGATTGAGCTTCTTGGTTTTGAGATGCCAAGGGTAAGTATCTGCTGTCTCGTGCAAACTTATTCTGTTGCTTGTCTGATGTCTCTTGCAAACTTATTCTGTTGCTTGGTTGATGGCTCGTGCAAACTTATTCTGTTGTTTGTTAACATATCTTCAGAAACTTAACTAAGCATTCTTAAAGTTAAATAGCCTTCTTTATTGTGTTGTTTCTGGTGATTTTTATCTGTGGAGCATTTAGTTTTAATCTTTGACTGTACTGCAAGGAACTTAAAGTGGAAAAATAGTTCGTTGGTTATGGGGGAATTTTTCTGTATGGATTTTGTGTTTACTGTTCTATTTGTGAGTAGAAACACTCATGTAGATCCTTATTGCAGGATTGGACTGGTTTGAACTTTCAGAGTATAATGGACGAAGCAGCTAAGATCAGGAACACAGTATGTTTGTTATCTGTTCTGTTAACTATACTATAATTGGCCCTCTGCAGTTTTGTTTTAATTGTGCAGCCATGGCCCCATGCTTGTATCTATTAGGTTGTCCAGTCATTAACTGGTTAAAGGGGCTTACAGCTTCCCTATCACGAACTTACTAATTATTGTGGTCTCAGGGAAACAGGCTCTTCAAAGAAGGAAAGTATGAACTTGCAAAGGCAAAGTATGAGAAGGTAAGATGTTTTGTTCTATCTTTAGTTGCGAGACTGTATGTTGATGTTTTGTTCTCTCTTTAATTGTGAGACTATATGTTGCCACTTTCTGCTTCATTTTTCTTATCAATATTCTTTAAAACCAATTTCTATATTACGGACAGCCAGCGAAACATTACTTACCTCATACTGTTAGGTCATGCAATATTTGTTTTCATAAGTCAGATTGAAGCAGAAAAAGTAAAGAAATATTCTTGTATAGTTTTAATTGATGATCTAGATGCCTCATACTTCTGTTAGGTCTATGCATCTTTCGATTTATGTCTCAAAATGTTGATCTTAGTAAAACATTTCACAATATTCCTTGTTCTATATTTTAAGATTATTACGTTCTCTTTTCTGTTCTGGAAATTCTATGCACTCCCCAAGTCTTCATATTTATATACTCATTCTGCCATTGCTGCACAGGTGTTAAGGGAATTTAAACATGTAAATCCACAAGATGATGATGAGGGGAAAATTTTTTCAGATAACAGAGTACGTTTTTCTACTCCTTACATCAGCTAAAACTCCACACATTTTGGTTATCTTTTTTCAGTTGACCTGTTAACTTATTATTTCACTTTGATGTTTGAAGAATCTGCTATATCTAAATGTTGCCGCGTGTTATCTCAAACTGGGGGAATGCAGAAAGTCCCTAGAGGAGTGCAATAAGGTATATCTGTTAATTCTACTTTTCGGGTGGAGTTAGGTTTGACAGCTTGAATAAAAGAGCAAGTTAATGCATACATTAGTACTATTTGGATTACACGTGTTGAAGATCACGTCGTTATGCATCTGTTATCTCCAACTACACTAGAAAAAAAAATTCACATATTCTTCCGTCATGCACTCAAAATACAATGTCTTAACTTAGTTGCATTATTTTTTAATTTATAGTTATCAAAGATTATTGATTTTAGGAAACAAAAGAAACAGATGCCTTGGCATGTTGTTGAGATCTGTTGATGCTAAAATTCTTCAGGTCTTGGATGCCAATCCTGCACATGTGAAAGCTTTGTACCGACGTGGAATGGCCTACATGATGGTTGGAGATTTTGACGAAGCAAGGACTGATTTTGAAATGGTAATACTAATAATTCTAAGTGGCAAGAGTTTTTAATATGTGACATGTTTCCTAAGCATGCTTGCTTCTGTCTACTAATAGATGATGAAAGTTGACAAGTCATCTGAAGCTGAAGCAAAAGCAGCTCTTGCAAAACTGAAACAGAGTAAACTGGTGGGTAAAACATTCTTTTTCATCTAATGGCGTGTGAATCATCTCTTTATCTTTACTTGAGTTTTGTTTTGCAGAAAGTTGAGAAGAAGACAAGAAAACAATTTCAAGGACTATTCGACAAGAAGCCCGGGGAAATAGCAGAAGCTGGAGTTGAAGAAAAGGAAGAACGAAAAGAAAGTAATGACAACCACGATCGTGAGGATGGTGGTGAGGAAGATGGCCTTCTTGAAGATGCAGCCAATCCGGCTAGGGTAGGCTTGTTCTCTCGCCTATGGCCAACCGGTAGAAGACTATTTTCTGCTCTCGGCCTTCAAAGATGTACCATTCTGTGAAAAAGGTAATTTATTCTCTCTAAATTTAGGACTTCAAGCTTCAATGCTGCAATAAGCCAATAACTAATACCATAAACGAATGAATTTTCACTTTTCGGTCGTTTGAAATTAAGGGTTACCTTCGATTCTTTACATTATCGTTGGTTTTGGTTTCGATTTTAACCAATGTGAAATTAAGGGTTACCTTAATTCATTACATCACCTTCAGATGCATATATTCTGGAGAAGTCATTTGATAAGTAAGTGATTCAGAATTAATGAAAGATAAATTTGATTGAAACTTGCATGTTCTAATGTATTTTATCCTTCGACTACCTATAAATTGCAATGATTAAAAAATTTAATGATTAAGTCGGTTTAATCGTAAAAGTTTTGAAACGTTAATTTTTTTATTTGGTTTTTAACTTTTTAGTTTGATTTTATTTAATAATTATTGTTGTTAAAATTTAGTTAATTTATTAATTAATCAATTAATTTTTATAAATTAAGAAGTTTTTATAAATTAAAATAAATAAATTAATATTTATTTATTAATCTTTTTAATTAAATTTTAAATTCTTCGATAAAAAGAGAATTTTTTTCAATCATTTATTAAATTTTAAAATTTATTTTTGGTTGAATTTTTTAAATCTTAAATCTTAAATTTTTAAATTTTTTAAATCTTAAATCTTAAATTTTTTATTTCATTGTTTTAATTTTCAGCCTAATTTTTAAAATATTGATAAATTATAAGTTTTTTAATCACATTTCAAACTTTTGAGTCAAAAACTTTTAAGTGGAAATGTAAATTTTTTTTTATAACTTTTATACAAATAATAGAAGATATGGAAATGTAAATATTGCATATTTGATTTTGTCTATAAATATCCATATACCTAAATCATATAATCATTAAATGATTAATTAATCAAGTTTAATCAATTATCAGATTCACTCAAAATTTGTAAAAAAAAAATTATTTTTTACTGTACATCAAATTACATAATTCGATAACGGTTGGATTCTAACACGTCCACGGCAGCAACGAGAATCCCGACGTTAAAGGGAGCATGACCAATTAAAGCTAGACCCATACGAACTGCATGAACACTGGCTTGTATTAACGTACCTACAAAGGGACTGGTCCCTGTTCTATTGCGTGAAGGGGCCACCGCCGACAACATCTACACGCCCACGGCCACAAAACACACGAAGAACAAAGCCAGCACGTACATTCCAAGGCTGTCTTTTGGCCACCCGGAGAATAGTATCACCGCGTTTCTTCCCGAGTAAAAGCTCGTGTGCATAATTGACATGTCGATGGAGTTCGTGCTCATGTTCATGTTCTTGTCTGACATTGATGATCCTGAGATCATTTGCATGCAGTTTTGATAAGCTAAAAAGGTTCCAAGAAAAGGGTTTTGTCGCGGAGAAGATGAGACTATGAGTTTATTTGGGTAAAAGGAAGTAATTAAACTACGAAGTTGGTGACAATTTCGAGAAGTAGCACATTGCATGTGGAGTGTCAGAGGTGGAGTTCCATTCTGTATTTGATAGGTCTTCGAAATTGGTGTTGTGGGGAGTCAATTTCTAAACTTACTTATTGTTTGATAGGAACTAGACTTGTTATTGAATTTGGTTATATCTTAAAGAAGCTAAAAGCAAAATTGGTATAGCTTTAACTTTTTATGTCCTGTTGTATTTGATGTGGCCTTTTTCTCATATGATGAACTATGAGTCTTAAGCTTCGTCAAAAAGCAGCTTAAGCCTTCAATTTCCAAATAGAGACGGCAATGGGCCATTTTGATAGGTCATTTTCATCCATTTTTTAAAAATATTGTTTCTAAAATTAAAATTATAAAATATCTTTTTAAAAATTAGATTTAAGTCCTACAAAGACTTTAAACTTTTCTAAATAAAACAATATCATTTTATTTAAAATAATTAAATCTTGAATCTGTCTGAACTTACCTGACCAATAAACCGACCCATTTTAAATAAATATATCTAAATTACGAGCTAACTTATTCTCATCCCTATTTTCAAACTCTAGCCATAACCCAAAATTTTATTAAAAATAAATATTTTTATTAAAATTCAAAAAATTGAAATTAACAACTTTTTTTTTGAAGTATGTAAATAATAACTTCATAGAATGAAAGTTAGTTATTCTAATTAATTCTTAAATAATTAAAGTAGATATGATACTTAAGTTAGGACATCAATCCATCTAGAACTGATATAAAGAATGATTTTTATATTTTTAAAGGTAAGATTATATATTACTTAATTTTTTCATCCCTCACTATTAGCAGGATTTTTACTGAATTATTATTATATTATTAATTAATGATTTATACATAAGGAGGTATCGAGTTAACTTTAAGTTAATAAATAAATTAAAATTATTTTCGTATCATAATAATTATTTAAAAATTCAAATTTGAATTTTAATAGAATCTAACTAATATCAAGTAGAATTTAAATGATAAAAAAAACGTTTATATAAAAAATTTGGTAATAAAACATCATTGTTATTGAAATTTAAGTGTTACTTAAAATTTTAAAAATATTTTTTTATCATAATTCCAGTTAAATATACCTATTAATTTTAAAATTGACCAATTGGTTAGATCTAAATATTATATATATATATATATATATATATGTACTTATTGTAGTGGCCAAACCTTTTTTTTTTTGTCAGTGAATAATTTGTCCACTCTATAGATAAAATTTGACCATAAATTTTATGAATTGTCTGATAATTAACAAGTAGTTGTTAAGGGAGATGAAGTTACCAATTTTTGAGGGGTCGGTATCAATTTATGCCTAATTGCTCCATATATAGTTCTTCTAACTACATTTTTTAAACATATCAACGCCAACCCAATTTTATCTTTTATATATATATATATATACAGAAGATAAATTTAGGCGTTCGATTCTTAATTTTGGGTATGAAGCAGTCTTAAATTTTTGGGCCAGCTGTCTCATCCTGTGAGGTACCTATAAATCAGTGAGAGGATTAGTTACTGGATCTGCCGGTAGATATCTTAATCTAAGATCAAAAAAAAAAAAGAAGAAGATAAATTTGGGCATATATATATATATATAATTGGTATTGAACAATAGTGAATGGAAGGGTCCATTAACACATAATAATGTGAACAACTTTGAGGAATGTTGATGGATTTGGCTTTTAGAGAATATATATCCAATTTATGTGCTTTTTTTTTTTTCTCTTTAACAAAAGTAACTGACAGAGAGATCACCTCCATCTGCCATAAAAGCCAGGAAGGAATGCATATATGCCAAGATTGGAACACGACAAACCTAAAAGAGGTGGAGGGTTGAAAAAAAGTATACATGCCAAGCAAGACTTAGGGACTATAACTCATTCTTTCTTTGTTTTTTTCAAAAGTAGGATACCCTCTTTTCAAAAGAGATCCAATTAAAAAATAATTTAATAAGTCTTAGAGCTAGTATTTTGTAATGTTTTAAAAAATCGGACCAAGAATTAAACCGATAAAATAAGAAATTTGAGGTGTAAAAGGTTCAACTGTAGCTAAAGATTGAATAAGGTTAAAGAATTTGAAATATAATAGAAGGGAATTATTCTTATCAATTAAAAAAACTGATGTTTAATTAAAAAAAGATAATGTTAAATAAAAATTAATTGATTTATTTTAGTTAATAAGAACTTATAAATCTACAAAAAATTAACCGATTAATTAATAAACAACATTTATTAAAATAAATCAAACTGGTTGAACAGGTTTTACATTTTAATCATTGGTTTTTTGACTCGGAGAGTTTAAAATTATTGAATTTTAAATAAAATTTAGACTATGTTAATAAGTCTAGTTTTATTTGAACATGTAGTAATTGTTCTTTAAATTTTTAATGATTAAAATTGAAATTACGTGATAATTGATTATTTAATATTTTCCCAAATTTTAAAATAAAAATTAAATTCTTTAAGTGCAAGTTGATTACTTTTTAAGTAATTGATAATAGATTAATTATATATTTTAAGCAATTGATAATAGATTAATTATATATTTTAGATAAAAATTTTAGAGATTTCACTAAAAAAAGCACTATAATTTTTTTAATCATCACACATTTTATAGTGTTCATAAAAATCTTTTTTGTCCTAAAAATTTAATTACTCTTTTCTTTATCACGTAATTAAGTAGGTAGTTAGGGGTAAAATTGTGTATACTAAATTCTATTTAGCAAAATTTTTACTATATTTTTATATTAAAATCTAATTGATTGCAATTAATAAAAAGTTCAATCATTTTTAGTTTGAATTTATATTATAAATTATATTTTAAAATTATGATTAAATTAATAATCAATTTTTAAATATTTAATTAAGTAGTTCAATTATTTTTGGAGATAAAATTGCATACTATTTGATCGGTATTTTATGGTATATGTAATAAAAAGGGCAAAACGTATTCAATAATATTTAACCTAATCAATCAAGTGGGTCCCACAGCACTGCAGCTTCGGGATTCGCTAATAATACAGAAACAAAAGTCCCGCACGTGTGGGTCCCCCTCGTCGCCATCTATTATACCTATGAAGATAATACCTATTTTGCCCATCCTCCCGTCGTGTTTTAACCGTCCGATCAAAAACCCAAAAGCATCACACACACTCCCTCTCTCTCTCTCTCTCTCTCACCACACAACGCACCTTCTCTCTCTAAACCTAGCTCTGTTACACTCATCATCATCATCATCATCACAAGAACAACGCCTCTCCAATTAATGGCGGTTACTATGAGGAAGGAAGATTGATGAGTGCGTGTGCTCTCGCATTGGCTGTAATTCTTTTCTTTGCTTTTAATCTACGTATGTTTGGTTTCAGTTCTAAGATTTTTTTGTCTTTGCTTACGTATCGGATCTTTCTAGGGACATGTGATTCTTTTTACGAAGCGGACCTGCATTTTGTTCCCGCCACTGTTTCTGGATTCTGGTACGTTGTAGTTCTACTCTTCTTTATCTTCTTTTCTGCTTTGTTTCTTTTCTTTTCCTTTTTGTGTCTGGACCGTTTGGTGGTTACTGTTTTAGTTTGTGTTTGTAGTTGCGATTGTTGATCGTGTTTTGTGTTTTGTAGGAAACGGTGTTAAAACATGTCTTCCGCGCTGAGGATGAAAATGCGGTGTGATAATCTTCTCTTGGTTGATTTACTGTTTGTATACAGTATTTGAAGTTTCTTTTTAATTTAGTCTATGTTGTTTGTTGTAGTTTCGGCTAGATCTGGTAATTTTGTGAATGGATTGGGAATTATATACGTTAATTCGTGCATATGTTTGGAAATGAAGAAATTGGAGGGAGAGCGCTGATTTTTTGTGAAAGAGAGAGTGATGTAACCTTTCTTGATTGCTCCTTCATTGTTTTAATGGTGAAATTTGCGTATACTGATTAGTGATAGTCATTTTAGTTGAATGTCTAACTTTTGGTTAAAAGAATTTACAGTTAAAAAAGTCTACATTTTCACAATTCCATCTCATCATACAATTAATAGCTGGGTTTTCTCGGTGGATTTTAACCTGAAAAGATAGAATCTGAGTTTGAATCCTGTTCAGTGTTGGCATTCTGTTCGTAATGAAGAAATTCACAGTAACGCAGAGGAAATCTCATCTTATTTTAGTGACTATTTCTTGGATTTTGCCTTATGATAATGGGGTTCTGTGTTTGTTGCTTGTGCTTCGTCTTTGCAAGGTTTGAGAGTGAGTTTTGTGTATCATATGTTTCGTTGCAGGTATTATGCTACTATCATTCGTTACAGGATTGAATTTTTCGTCTGATATAAAACCAACCAGCGAATGATCAGTACATTCTGAACAAATGGGGACAAGCTCAGATCGCAATAGTTTAAGAGGGGAACGGTCTGTAAGAACAAGGAAGGAGACAGCTGTGTCAAGCCATGCAAGGCAGACTATGAGGTGTCCGGAGAAGTTAAGAGTGAAAACTTGTGTCAGCCAACCATATGTTAATCGCTCTAATGAAATCAGGCGATCTGTCAATGGTGGGAGTGGGACTCTTTTGCAACAAAATGCTCCAGGGGATGGTAGGGAGAAGGATATCAAGGCAAAGGCAATTAAAGATGATGAACTCGTCAAGTATATGTCAAAATTGCCTAGTTATCTACAGCTTATTGATAGAGAAAATATGCAAGATAAGGCTTTGAATATTGGAGTTCTGGATTGGGCACGTCTAGAAAAGTGGAAGTACAAAACAAAGGGTCCCCAGGCTGATGGTGCCAAGCATGGATCTCTAGCTAGCATTAGTATGTCAAGCAAATCGAATGTGAGATCCTTTAATGTAGTTCAGAATGGGAGGAATCCTCATAAAAGCAAGCAACTTTTTCCTCAATGTCCTCGTGGTAATTTGACCGTCAATGGTGGTGTTGCTGGCGTTTCTGGTGATGCCAAACCATCAGCTCAGAATGTAATGCGTTTTCAACATTATGAAACCACGACAGATAATCAAGTTGAAAGACGCAAGACAAGCCAGTGGACCTACAAGTCTTTTATCAAAAATAATAAAGCAACTTTTGAGAAGGAGAAGTTGAATGATCCAAATCAAAAGGTTACTTCAAATGCAGGAAGTTTCTCTGCAAACTTGAGACACAGTGATATCCCAACCAGGTCAAAGGATTATTTGCAAGCTTGCGATGAAGGGACGAAGAGAGTTCAGGAGGTGCGAGAATCAGATATAAATAGAAAATCCTTGGGCCATAATACCACTTTAAGGCAGACAGTTACCCCATCGATGTTGGGAAGTTGTGACATTTCGCAAGGTGAAAAGAAGAAGAGATTGAAGGAGTTGAGGAAAATGGCCAATGATCTTTCAAATCACCATCAACCCCATGAAAGAAAGAACATTGTTCTTCTTCTACCTAGAGCGCTTTCCGGGAAAAGGTCTGAAGAAGAGTCGAGGCAACTAGATAAGAATTTGACAAAAACAGATCAGAACCGCTTGTCATATAGTTATTGTAGCAAGGACGATCACTCTTCAGAATTCCATTCTGGAGTTCCTCACTTGTGCTCACTACCCACAAGAGGGGAGACACACATGGAGCCGCACTCCACAAAAGTTACTGTGAACAAAAATCAGGAGGCTGGGATGTTGTCTGATGCATCTGTTATGAGAGAAACACAGAATCATGCATCACCGAACAAGGAGCCAGTTATGCCATCAACTAACGAATTTTCTGAAAGGAACAGAATGGAGGACACTGATGGAAACTTGGTTGAAACTTCAAAAATATTTGATCATGAAACAGCTGAACGCTCAAGTAAAAGGGGCAGACATCCATCACCAAATCGAAGGTTTAATTTCAGCTTAAGTCGCATGACAAGAAGTTTCAGCTTGAAGGAGAGTTCATCCGCCCCTGAGATGAGCTCCAAATTTGCATCAGTTAAATCTGGTCCGATTTCCGAAGATTCTATTAGCTTGGATGCTGCAAAAAGAGAGAAGACAAGCAGCCACAACAGAGCTAGATCCAGCCCTCTGAGAAGAATGCTTGACCCGTTATTGAAGCCCATTGGCTTACTTCCAGTTCCTCCAACTGAAACTGATCAACCGCTGAAAGGAAGTTTGAATTCCTTCCAGTTGAACGCAATGACAAGTGAATTACTTCAAACTGAAGAGCAAAAGGCATCGAGTATACAAGGTTTCTTGCATTATACCAGAACCAATGAACTTACTTTCTTCAGGCTTGTGGTCAACAAGAAGAACAGCATTTTTGCAGCGCCCATGAAGAACTCTGCTTCAACAGGGAAAAATGGTTTAAGTTGCAACTACACATTCTACACCATTGATGAAATTCCAAAAAAGAGAGGCAACTGGATAGGTCATGGCATTAAAGACAAGAGATGTGGCTTTGTATATAATGTCATTGCACAAATGATGGTCAATAGCTCTTTAACAACTTCAATCTCCAATTGCACTGAAGAGAACTCTATCAGCCAGCAGGTGGTGAAGGAGTTTGTTTTATGTGGCGCTGACCCGAGGCAAGCTGATCAAGCATCACCAGGGTTAACACCAACGAGAGAGTTTGCAGCTGCTGTCTTCAAGGTGTGTGATGAAGATATAACAGGAAAGGGCTTCTCTGCATGCTCGACCAAGAATGATTCCTCTCACAACTTGAGAATGAATGCTACAATCATACTTCCTGGTGGAGTTCATGGTTTGCCCAACAAAGGCCTTCCTTCACCATTAATACAGCGATGGATATCTGGTGGATCATGCGATTGTGGAGGTTGGGACATCGGCTGTAAGCTGCAAATTATCTGCAATGATAACGGATGTTATCAGATTCCAAAGTCTTCCAAATTTTTCCAGATGTCAGACCGGTTTGAACTTTATGATCAGGTAGTTTGTTTGCATTTACTCAAGAATTTCCTTTACAACCAGTTGACAGTGTCATTTTACAAGTTTTCTCTTCACAGGGAAGTGCTCAACAAGATAAACCAGTCTTCAGCCTTGATCCAAGTGACAATGGCCCACATTTGGTTGAATTCGATCCTTCAATTTCTTCATTACAAGCATTATTCATTTGTGTCACACTTATGAGCTGTCTGAAACCTTCCGAACTTGTTGGAGAATATAAACTGCCTGAAGCTAAAGACGTGCATGAACCCAAAAGTTTCAATGAAGGGACAAAGAAGATAAGCACTGTTTACCCGCGTAAAGTGCCTCTTAAGTACACTCCATGTCCACCCCTCTCCCCTGTTGGAAGGGTCTAGGTCAATGCCTCGACAGACTCTTTCCTTCTGGTTCTTGAATACAGGACTCTGCTATCGGGCAGAGGAAGTCAGTGCAGAAAAAAAATGGCGTAGCCTTTGGGGTTTCCATCACTTTCACTTCTGTCACTGGCTAACAATTTCTTCAATTGTACAGAACTATGAATCGGACTGTTTTAAAATGGAAGATAGATCTGTTACATATGATGATCCTTCCAACAATGTAGGTGTTCCAAATGCAAAGCATCAACAAGGTGAACATGTGAACTAGTAAAGCTATAATGTCTTATGTAACCAAAGCTACTACTGAACTTCAATACGACCATATAAATGCGGTACCGAGTTTAATGTAAAGGTTTGGAATGAAGAACTTAAACCTGAGGAGGAAATTATTCATTGTTGACTCATTGAATAGAACAGTTGGAAGTTTACAAATCAACAGGTGAAGCATGATGGATGCAGATAAACCACTGACCATTAATCCTCTCAAAAACATTCGTCACAAACTGTGCCCCCCAACTGCTACCTTTTGTTCGAACGAATTCAACACAAGTAACGTAACCCACCTCACCCCTAAAATGAACCCTGACATTTTTCAACTCGATATCTAATGGAAAATCATAGTTCATCCATACGACTTCCCAGCTTTCAACGACGTCATTGTAACCGAGAACCCCACTGGCACCTGGATGCACACAACAGACATTGTCGCCTTTCGCCCAAAGGGCTTGCATTGTAGCTAGATCCCCCTCCCTGAACGCATTGTAGAACCGAGCATTTGCTGCCCACACAGCAGCCTTGCTATCTTCCTGGAGTTCTCTAAGGCTATCCCTGATTTTTGCAGCTTCGGCATAGTTCTCCTCTTCAATGGCAAGCTGTAGTTCCTGCATTAATGTCTGTTCGTCCAATATAATGTTGTCACCACTTGAAATTTGCTCCGAGTCCTCGCTTTTCACCCGACATGCTGTTAACAAACTTAATCGGGAAGTCTGTTGAAAGGATGCTGTGGTGAACATGTTACACACTTAGATTAGCAATGATTTAAAGAAATACAGATGCCAACAGATCAGTGTGCGGAGAAAGAACCCAATCTTAGAAGACATTACAATGTAGAAGCCAATCCTTATGCAACCATTTAAAGAAAAGAAGAGAAACTTAGCAACAATACATCACCAATGAAGGGTATGCAGAAGACGAATTTTGAAGCCAAACACAAAAAATAACCGATCCGTATATCTGGAGTCAGTTTCCGAACAGCATTTAAACAACAAGGACACTTTGGAAGGAGAAAATTTCCAAGCAATCCAAAGCAACTAAGTAATTCAGGCCCAGTGTGTAATATCACAGAATCCTCATAAAGCAGCTCGATTTTGTACAAGGTTGAGACAGTAATGACCATAGAACAAAACATCAGTTGGCCTAAACAAGCTATAGAGAAACAGTAAAAACTAGCAAACTACAAGAACTTACAGGTCCTTTCAGCATGCAAATTGAGATGACCAAAAGATCTGGCAGAAGAGAAAGAAGATGAGAAGCTATGAAGCCTCTTGAGACCATCAATGCTCAAACATGGCAGCTTCAGAAACTCCCCTAAAGCTTCAAACTTTGCCTGTAACACACAGAACCCAAGTTTGAATAACCCAATTTAGCTAAAATTCTCAAGTGGGTAAATACCATCTCAATTCAACAAAACCTCATATTTTCCAATTCTCTAACTAAAACATTCAACCCTAAACCCTAAACTCTTAACATAAACGAATCCAACAAACCTAGCACAAGCAAATCTAAACACAATTAGGAGGTCGTGAGAACCGATACTCACTTTGTAACACAGCTTATACCCATGAAGGGCCATACTCAACAGTTGATAAGAGCTATTTTCTGGGGTTACACTTAGGATTTTAGCTACTCAAAACTTCTTGGTCTTGCTAGGGTCTTGCTACTTCACAATTCTTCGTACCCAGTGAGGTTTAAAGAGAAGAAGAAGATTGGGTTCGTGTCAGACCAAGAAAATGTTTTTTTTTTTTTTTAAGAGTTGGACTTTCATTTAATGGGTTTTGATTTCATGAGCGGTCCATAAAGTTCCAAGTGGGCAGCTTCGAATGGCCCAAACGTGTGGTGTGATGCGGGTAGACAGCTTGTGAAAAAAAGTGTCGTTTTCCATTTCCTTCTAAACTGAAACGACTTTGAAAAATCTCCCTTTGCCTTTGCCTTCGCTTTCGCTAAGGTTTTGAAATTCGGATCAGACATCGAATCGAAAGTTTTATTGGTTATTGTTTGATCGATTCGACTATTGGTTGAATTGGTGTGACATCAATTACGCAATAATTATATATAATATTAGTAATATTAAAAAAAATAGAAAAATATACCAAATAATATAAATTTCTATACTTTTGTTAAATTTCTTTAGAAAATGTGGGTTTTACTTTTAAAAGAATCAAAAAACGCATCAGCATTTTAGAAAGAAAAAAGTAAACTAAAAAATTATTGAACCAATAGTCAACGGGTTCGATCAGTCCCGATTTAATCGGTCAATTGACCAGTTCTCACCGATTTGCGCTGGTTTAATTAGGAACTAATTTTTATGGATCATTCAAATTAGATAGTTTATCGGTTACCAATCGAACCAACCGGTCCAGTCCAAATTTCAAAACCATCACCTTCGCATGTTCTAATAAACTTCTTTGGACAGGGAAAGCTGGACCTTTGTCTTCTTTTATTGTTTCTGGTAGACTCCAAAAAGGATTAATAGTTTAATGGGCTTGGTCGGGCTTGGTCAGATTTCTCAATAATGAGATGCTATGGTCAATTTTGGTTTTTTTTTGGTACGTTTGAATGTGTTGAAAAAGAGAATTATGTCAAAACTTTCCAACAGAATGCTGTGGTCAAAGTTTGTTTTCGATTGGTTAGAAGTAAGGTTTTTAACATAATAGAAATGAATAAATGAAATTAAACGGTTTATAATGTAATGTAATATAAATGGATGTAACATTAGAAAATTATTATTTTGAATAGATGAAAAGGTTCATAATGTATTATAGTAAAATGTTGTTCAAAAGAAATGTTTATAATGTAATATAGTAAAAAGTTGTTTATCGCTTTATATTTCATCAATGGCTCTTCTCTTATCTTTACTGTTCAAGATAACATGAGATGTAATATGAAACTTTCATCTTTCATCTTCCATCTCATTCCATTCAATTTCATTATAAACATTCCTCCCAAACGATAGGATAATACTACATTCCATTAATAAACTTCCATTCAAACATAGGCCCCATTTGGTTGTTGGTTGATCAGTTATTTTTCAGCTGATTGACTTTATTAAGAAGCTATTTAATTTATTTGGTTGTTGGCTAGTTGGATTGGCTGATTCAACCCAATAAGCTAATTTGTGAAAAGCTCTAGATGTGAAGCGTTTTGGCCAAACAGTTGAATTAGCTGTTGGGCAATGACTATTCTACCCTTAATTCTTATCTACTTTTCGTTATCATTTATGTTGTTTTGAACTATTGCTAGTTATGGGACAGGTTTGTATGTTTTATGGGGTGGTCTTGTTATTATTATTGGGGTGTTCTTATTATTATTATTATTATTATTATTATTATTATTATTATTATTATTATTATTATTATTATTATTATTATTA